>SCDY01001914.1:0-20537 GCA_004143825.1 Drosophila micromelanica | reverse complement strand
GTATGTGTGAATTTGTGTATGCATGTGTAAACGAGCTGAAATGTTTATGGAACCAGATCGCAGGGTTCAGGGTATCTCCTAGTCGGGCGGCCCCGACTACAGCTTTCTCACTTGTTTACAACATTTTTGTTAATGTTAAAAGCCCAATATACACGTTTCGCTAAGTGAAGACTTAGTAAAAAAAACTGCACTTTAAAAAGTCAAGAAACGCAGGAAACAAACTTTTAAAATATTTATTGACAGGCGCAAAAAAATGAAAATTTTTAGCACAAATGGAAAACGTGGAAAATTTACTTCAAATAGAGCTGACTGCAATTCTTTTTATAATAATAAATCATTGTTTAAGTTTTATCGAATAATCAAAAAACTTAATGAAAACTAACTGAAAATCCCTGAAAAGCCAATCAAAAACAAAGAAAAACTTTCTTTTCAGTTACAAGACTTAGTGACCATTTCCTATCTGGCTTGACTCAGGTTTTTAGCTCTTGTGTTTTCCTTTCGGAAAAGTTCTGTTCCTTTTTGTTCAGGTTCATGAAAATTCAATAAGTTCTTTTTTCCGGCAGTCAAATGAATTCGGCATTTAATGCATACACTTCCTTCGCAGGTCTTTTTGTGATTCGTGCGATTTTCTTTCGTTTTCTTAAGTTTTTTTGCTTTCGTTTTTGTTAATGCTGGGTTTCATAAGTTTTAATTAGCCGCATTTTATGCGAATCCATTTAAATCAACAACAGGAACAAGAACAAAAAACAAGCGTAAAACAAAAGCAACAGCGATAAGCCATTAAAATTGCTAAGAAGGAAAAACTCGCTTGAATAGCTGAAGGATATATATAAATATATATATTTAGCATAAAGTGTGAGAAAATCAATTAGCTTAAGCTTGGCAATTTTGCCCAGCGTCTATTCTCAGTTGTCCGTTGTAGTAAATGGTATAGAAATCAGTATATAACTGGTTGCACGCTGCACTTCCGTTTGCCGCTCGTTTCCGTTTCCTGTCTGTCACTCGGACTAAGTCATTTCAGCATCCATTTGACCCTTGCCGAGCCTTGGGCAAATATTGAAACAACTGATTAGTTTGAGTGCGCTGCAATTGTTGTTGAACTCCCATTGAAACAATAGTTCAATTTGTCGTTAGTACACTCGAAAAATATTCAATGTCCATTGTGTAATCGTATTGCAAAATTGAAATATTCATGGCATTTAATTGATTTTATAGGCCAGACCAAAATATGGATAGATTTCAATTCAATTGAAAATGCAAAATTCATATGCATTCAGTTGTGGCTACCCAAGCGTGGGTGTGTACTCATCTGTGTGTGTGTGTGTGTTTTGTATATGTGTATAAGTAGCATGTCGAAAAATGTGCCATGATTTATGAACTCCCTAGTTGCTTAGGGGCTGTTCAATAAGTTTTAGCATTAATTTGAATTTTTATTTTTAAAAATTTGTTATTTATAGATATTTGTATATATATAGCAACATTATGCTATTTTTTTAAAGCTTATAAATATATATAAAAAATTTTGTTGGACATATATTTTTTTGCATGTAAAAGCATTTAGTGTTGCCACCCTCGTAAGCAGCACGTTTGACAACATTTCCAATTTCCATTTCCCATTTACAATTTGCATTTGCCAGCAGTTCTACTTATTATAATTATATTGTCAATGCAAATCAGCTCAGTTCCTATTGCTGGCTTTGTCTGCTGCAGTGTCTTTGACACGTCTCACTCATAGAATTTGAGCTGGCACGCACATACGCATACACACCCACTCACACACACACAGACACACACACATACGAGACTAAATAAATGTCACCAAAAAACTTAAATGGCATTCGAGTCGCAGACGTTTTCCTAATGGAATCACAATTTCTACAACGCAGACAAAGTTAAACCAACATTTCTGTTCTTTTATTTATTTATATTTATTTTCGTTGTTGTTGTTCAAGTTAACTGCAAAAGTTGAGTGAAAATAAAGAGAACTCGGCTCTAGCCGGTGGGCGTGGCAACAGAGAAAGTTGCCCTAATTGAACTTAATCAAATTGAAAGAACGTCGACAACGTTGAGCATTTTGCACGCTTCGTTTTGTTTTTGGTTGCGTCGCCATGTTGGCCCAGACATTTTGGCCCTAATGGCCAGCAGCCATTTGGTAAGCGCGAGAAAGAGAGAGAGAGAAAGATGGGTGAGACAAGGTGGCTGCCAGGCAAGTGAGCGTGAAAATTGAAATGAGGAATTGTCTGTATTTGTTGTTTATTAAGCGATACCCTGCAAACTGATGGCCAAGGGTAAGCTCTTTTAAAAAATATATAAAAAAAGTTGAGCAACCAGCGGATACAGGATAACTCTTGGTCGCACATTAATGTATTTTAACTTTATGTACTTTGAATGAACAATGAAACTTTCTTAAGTCATGTATGCTTTGGGCCATGGCTAAATGTTGACTAAGGACCAACAGCTGCTGCAATCTATGTAAACAAAACTCTTTTTAAATTGCATTTGAGTGCAATTTATAGTTAAGAAGAACACTCTACCCGAACTGACCAACCTTCAAATTATGCAAGGCGAAAAGTGCTGCAAAGCTGCCTCTGCCCCATTTCGCAGCTAACAAACTAATTGAGTTGTTGCCGTTGCAGGTGCAGCGAAAACAACAACAATAAGAACAGAGGCAAATGCAGTCAATTAAGTGGCTAAGGGCGTACCCAAAGCCTTTTGCCGTAGGCAACATCTTTCAGCAATTTGAATAAGCGCTAAAATGCGTTTCACGTGACCCAATTAAGCGGGTCTAAAGCCGAGTTGGCCGAAGGCGGGGCGCAGCTGCAGCAACAGCAACAATGCGGCCAACAAGAGCAACAAAAGTCGCATTAAACGTTTTAATTACAAAGTGCTACAGCAACAGCAACAACAACAACAACAGCAATAGCAACAATATTGAGAATTTTCTTCACTTTCCACTTCCGCTGCTAACAAGCGTATCCTTGTTCTCTTTTGCCTTGTTTTCTTTTTTTTCGCGCACATCCTGCTGCCGGTGCTTGTGCCCACCTTCATCTTGGCCAAGTGCCATTGGGTGGCTTTAGGCACTTTAAAGTCGACAACCTGTTCGGCTATTTCAACAAATTGCGATATATATATGTATATATGACTGCATATATATTTAAACAATATTTTGTTGTGCTTTGTTTGTTGTTTTTATTTGTGCGTCGGTGGCTCGACTCTGTTGGTGTATTGAGTGGTTGACCCCACACACACACGCACACACACACACACACAGCCACACACTAGTCAGCACTGTGGATGATGACCAGAAACAGCACTTATGCCAACTGGGTCAGCCGCACACACAGCGCACATAGCACATAGATTGCGTGTGTGTGCCTTATGAATATGGTATTTGTATGCATGATATCTGTGCCATCCATTAGCAATTGTCTAGATCATCTTTTAAGACTATATGAATACTTAACAAAGCGCATGCAAGCTACACATCTACACATCAACAAGCATATCTATTAAAATTAAAGATGTTCTATTGCTTAAATTTCTGCACTCAAAGAAATTTTGCGTACGATTTGTAGAACATATAACAAATAAAAGAAGAAAATTTCTGAGTTAAGTATAAAAAACTTAGTGCAAGAGTTTTTGTGCTTAAACATATTTTTTTTTTGTAAATTTAGTTCTCAAGTAAATTAGTAAATTGTTTGATTTTCTTGGAGTGTATTTAATTTCAAAAGCTTAGTTTTTTACTATAAATTTATTATATATATATTTATAAGCTTTACGTAAAGATTGCATGTCGTAAATGTTTTTAAATTTACATGATAATAATTACGAAACGAAAAATGATAATCCATTATATAGCTGATAATAATTGTAAATTGAACTCCAATGTTTATTAGCTAATAAAATTCTAATTTAAATAAGCTAAAATTAAAATTTTGTAGCTAGCTAATAGCTATACGCTAAAAAATTTTGCAAAAGCTAAAAACGGGATATTTCAGCTAAATAAATTATTTTCACAGCTTGCAATGTGCATATATGCTTATATTCATGCACATATATGTATATATTTCCCATTTATTTATGTGAATTTGCGGTTCGTGTTCCAAATTATCCGTGCGACATGTGGCTTGTGTCTAAGCTAAACATGCGAACCAAATCGATGCGCCTAATTGGCTTTGACCAATTCTGGTGAGCCAAGTGCAACAACAACAACAACAACAACAGAAGCGGCAACTGCAACAACTGCAACGTTTATTAATATGCGTGGGCTGATGCCGCACGACAAATAAACGCAACAACTTCATTAGCGTTACGCTGGCGGCGTTCCCGTTTGCCGGCTGATTGACTGATTATGGTCAAGTGGCTGATTTTACCGCCGCCAAGCTCCCCTCGGACGAGTTGGGTATACTGTGCATTTTGTTGCTGCTGTTGTTTATTAATTATCGCGCAACTCTAAAATTTATTTATTTATTATGCACACGCCGTCTTTGAGGCTGGCAAATTAAATGTTGATGGTTTTTCGCTTGTTTTTTGGGAATTTATGTCTTATTTCAGATTTTGTTTTTTTTTATTTTTTTGAACCTTTACGCTTACATTTCGTTTTGCTTAATTGCGCGTGCTGCACGCGGCGTATGCGTTATATGTGCTATGCATTACACATACGCACAGTTGTGCCGAGCATTCGCTCGAAAATCAACAAGCAAATATTTTGCCAGCCCAGACATTGCACACAACACATTTCTGTTTGTATCAAATGTTGGAATTTTCTTCTTTATATATTTGTGGGTATGTTTGTATGTTTATATCGTAATTTTTTTTTTGAATCTGCGAGCCGACAAAAATGTTGGCTATTTTTCTGGTTGCTTGTTTTAGTTGTAATTTTTGTTGTTGTTGTTATTCTACGGAAATTTGTGCCATTTGTCTGTAAGTTTTGGGGGTTGTATTTTATGCGCACAGATAAATTGAGTTGAATTACGTGGGTGTGTTTGTGTGTGTGTTTCTTTGGTTAGTTATTCAAGTTCCCAGAGATTTAGTTGCATGCTCGAATCTAAGCTTACCTATAAAGAGAATTGAAAAGAAAAAATGCAATTGATTAGATCAGTTATTCAGTAGAATGCAAATATCTTAAGATAAAAAATACAATCTGAAGTTGGCAATTAGCAAAAACAACCAAGAATATGAGAGAGTTATTATATTCTAGATAGTCCATTGTTCTGCTTTATATCCATTTGTATTGCAGTAATCGTTTGCATTTTGTTTCAATTAAGTATTGCTTTGACCCAGAGTGCTTTGAGTTCAATGTCTTCAACTTGAATACTTGAATAAATGTACATTAATTTTTGTTTTGTTTTTTTTTTTATCTTTTAGCTGTCACTTTGCCAAACAAATTCAAATTAAGCGCTGCCACTCTTAGGATTCTATTTCGTTTCGTTGTATATGTATCCCAAGTCGAGTTCCCACAGCAACAGACAACAAATGACTTTGGCAACGCAAAACAATGCGAAAATCTGTGTGACAAGTCAACGTATAACTCGAAAATGTCGCGTCTTTCGCACAGGATTAGCGTAGAGTAAGCGCTGTGAAGAGGGGTAATATAAGGGGGAAACGGACAGAAGGGGATTGCAGTGGCAGAGTAGGGACCCAGGGAAAATGACAAGAAACTTTAGCAGCTGCACAAAGCAAATAAGTAAAACTAACAAAACGCAAAAGAAATGCATAGCGATGAATTTAAACAAAAAAGTGCACCTCCGGGTGTGATGAACTTAAATATGCCCTGGGCACAAACAAACAAAACAAAAAGTATTCCAAATAAAGTAAATTAAAAATACTTCAAGGTTTTTTACTGCATCTATTAAAAGCTTTGCTCGAAATGAATATACCCGCTTTAAAGCTCAGCTTACAGGGTAAACTATAAAAAAGTGAAATTTCTTAGCACATATTTCAGTTTCGTAACATTTTTATTTTCCATTTTAGCTACTTGTTTGGCATATCCTGGAGCGTCTTTGTAACTTTCCCTCTCACAGAATTTCGCCTTCTAAGAAATTGCATTAAAAATGCAAATCTACAGCTGGGAGCGTTTGAGTTGACTTAATGTTTAACTGCCTTTAATTTGTACATGGGTTGGAAATTAAAGTTATTTCAATTCAATTAGCTGGCAATTTTGCGGACGACGATTCAATTGAAAAATGTTAATCCAATTATCGAGTCGAAATAAATTTGACATAAATTACATAAAAATTGCTGACAAAATTACCAAAATCCTAATTGCAAATGGCAATAAACCACAGAAATATCTAACTGGAATTTTCAATTTGATTTTGGTCACGATATGCGTGGCAGATTGCTTTTTATTGTATATTGTAAAGAAAGATGGAGAGCGGGAATGGCGAAACCATAAAGCAAACCAAGAAGCCTATAAAACAATTTTCCCTAATGCTGGACAAAAGATTTATGGCATGAAAACGGCGCCAATATGTGCCGGAAATTCGGTCGGTATTTTAGTATTTTTTGATGCAAATTTAAAACATATTAAATTCGCATTAATTTTGTACGGCAGCATCGAAAGCTCTGGCTGTACTTCTTACCAAACCCCGCCCGTTAATCTACAAACAAAACATTCTGACGGCTCTAAGCCAGCAGAAATTGTTGTCATATTTATAGCCTGGTATGTTTTCGCTTGATGTTTTCTTCAATTTTATTGATTTATTTTTATCATTTAAAAAAGCTTCAACAAATTTAAATAATTGATTTTACAAATGAGCACATTTTAATCCTACTCTATAGATTGGACACAATTTAAATTTACTTGTTAAACAACTTTTTAATTGTTTCGGGTCTACGTTTTGCTGAGAGTTATTGAAATTCAAAGGCTTGACTTGTACATCAAATTTATGATTATTATTCACACTTTTTTACAAAATAATTAAAAGTTTATGCGCGCAAACAGCACACCTTAAATAAGTGCTTCAAAAAACCCAAAATTGTTCAAATTTGAAACTTAAACCATAAAATATGTTTTATGGTCACAGCTAAGCTTGCAAGATATGGTGGCATTATAATTGCAAACATACATCGACTCAAACACGAGCAGATTTCAAATGAAAGCTGAAAAAACTTTTAATTTAGCATTCAAAATTCCCGTGAACCATAAAAAATACTTTGGGTGTGCTTGAAAAACTAAAGAGAGAAAGAGAGAGTGGGAGAGAGATAAAAAGAAAGAAAAACGAACAGAAGTATCGATCGAAACGCGCTCAAAATGCCAAAAATCAAAAATATTCCAGCGAAACCCTTCACTGAAATCAATATTCAATTCGTGAAAAAAAGACCAGAAATGCAAAAAAAAAAAAATAGAATAACATAAAAAACAAGAAACGGGTAAACAATCTTACGGCATCAACAGTTAAATCGCAAAGCCATAGAAAAAACCTTAAACTTTATGCCCCTGGCATGCGAAATTCAAGATCATGTCCAAAAAAGTAAAAAAACAAACAACAAACATAACTATGGTAAGCGACAACTTTTTGAAACCAGAACCGAACCAGTTCGAAGTTGTGCGGATGAACTGTCTCGACATCGTGATAAGCGATCACGCATAAAAATTGGAGCCCAATAATAACAACAAAATACAATAAATAAAATTTCGCACTTAAGTCGAAGTTTGTATACATAGCCAAATACTTTTGATGTACAACTTAATTAGCTGAATCGAAATGACTTGAAACCAGTTTAAAACTATATTTAACTGGGGCTAGATAAACTTTAAATTAGTTTTTGCGCTAATTAAGAAGTGTTTGGCTGCACCCATAGGCTTATTTGACCTAATCTGTGGGGAATTTATCTCTAGTCTGTAAATAAAACAATTCATTATTTATTTTATTTTTACATTTCCTAATAAGACATTTCATTTATCATTATTTTCAGTGTTTTTTTCTCATGCTCAAGGTGTTACATAAAGCGTAATAAAGTGATAATACTCTGTCGCTTTCTCTTCAATTTTTAAGTTCTTTTCAGAACTCGAGAAGTGTCGCTTGACGGGTTTCAGCAGCTACCCAATTTATAATCAACGCAAAGTGCGCGCCCTGACGTCAAATGTCTGTTAACGTGTTTTTGTTTTAGGCTCTTATAAGCGCTTTAGTTTTTTAAGGGCAACTTGTTAAAAAATGCAAAACGCGTTTATGGTTTACGATGCGTCAAAGTATTTTTTTGTTAATTAATCCATAGAAGTGACCATTAAAACAGTCCAAAAACGGAAATTAATCAAAGACAAAGAGCCGAGTTTTTCTGTTCTTTAACTGTCAGCGTGGGGCCACTTGATGAGTTTGGTTCATTGAATTAATGATGTAATGCTATATTAAAAAAAAAGCACAGAGAGTGGACGGTGTGGGGGGTGTTTGTCGCATTATAAATTCAACGTGATGACAGGGCTGGGTGCTAAAATATTCTATAAATATGCGAAAATTATGAGCATTGTGTTGGTGTTGATGTTTATTTTCATGATAATTATGATGTTAATAATGAGACTTCAGTGACAGCTGCCGTATTTATTGAATTAACTAACTTGGTCAACAAGTTGACTGCATTTTATGTTGGAGCCACTCAAAATACAAAACTGTTGCTATCAGGCACGCCTGCTTTTCGTTTATCGAGCAACAACAATAACAATTAGTCCAGAATCCTCGTAACTGAGCAACAATGACCCAGAAAGATTAACTAGCATTCAAGTATATCAATTAATTAAGTGTTGCAAAAAATGAAGAAGAGCATGAAAAGTAAACCAATTAATTAGCTGATCAGTTTCTATGAAAACATATCAAGCACAAAAATAGAAAGAAAATTGGTATCTCGTGTTGAGCTGTAAATAAAACGACCTTTTTTTATTATCCATATTAAATGGGTAATTGGAAAGGCGAAGATACAAAAACTTTGTGTATTTTACTTCTTAGAAAATGTTAAAAATTATTATAATAATTATTAATGATTTCTAATGAATCCAGTTTTCATGCTGACTTGGCTGCAAATTGTCTCACGTAAAGGCCAAATGAATTTTGTGTTCAGTGTAATCCCCAATTTGCTCGCTTCGGCGATTTCAAACTAAAACCCGCATATCATCTGATTTGTTATTACAACACTTTACAACCTTGAACTTTAGTTCGTTAATAAAACACCCAAAAAAAAAAATGTGAGTTCTCCGAATAACACTTCAGTTTAATGAACTCGCAATCGCGACATTCTTCAAGCCAGTTGCCAGTCTAAACAGAAATTGTCAAAGTCAGCCAAAAAACGAGCGCAAAAACCGAGCAAAAGTCAAAAAAATAAAGCCGAAAACGGCAAAACAAAACCCTAAAAAGGGCACGGTCTGACAAAGAACTTCAGTATATTTAAAGTCTTTACCAACTCACATATAATTAAGGGCAACATAAAATATAACAACCGCAAAAGCATTTGCGCTTTGATTGAAATATCTGTCGCAAAAGTGTTGCGGTTGATTAATTAGAAAAGTTCCATACGCAAATTTGCCGGACTAAAATTTACGGCACGCGAAAATCAAATGCGTGTTTGGCTAGCGGTTTTGGCTGCTCCCAATTTTTGGCTAACAAATTTCATTGGACCTGCAGTTGCATATCATTAAGTTTTCGCTGCTCGTTTGCCCTATAAAGTTGTAATTAACAACCGACTTTTGCAGGCAAACACACAAAAGAAAAGCAACCGCAGCGGCCAAGTTCAAGTTTACAGCCAAGCAACGGGGCGTATGCGCAATGTGCGCATTTGTTATGCTACGCAAAAGAAGCAATATAAGTTGAAAAGTTGTTACGACTTTGGAACAATGGAAACTCAACTGTTGTAAATTTTACATCAATGTAAATTTGAATGCTGCTCAACTCATTTTAGACTTTTTAGACAGTCTTGACCTAAGTAAATACTTTAGGTCAACTAAATCAAACCTTTGTGCTCACTGATTGTAGTGAATATAGTGTTAGCACTTTGATTCGTTAGCTTTGGTCTTTTCAGTGCCCATGGCGGCAAAGCCTTTTGCTTTAGTTTGATTTATTTGAATGGCGCGAGGGCCGCGGGCGACGGCACCAAAAAGTTCAAGGACGCTTCAGAGGATCGGGCTGAGCTATTCAGGAAATGTAGCATTCGACGCTAATCAAATGGCATCAAATGCCAGATTAGATTTAACAGCTATTTTAAAAAGCGCATCATTTTGCTATTATTTGTTTGTTGTTTTTTATTTTTTGTAAACGTCTCGCCAGAAGTCGCTTAATCGAATGCAATTGAACATAAACATCGATCGATCCTCATATATATATACATTTATATGTATATACATATATAAATGTCAGACATAATGCCAACAATTTGCAATGCATCAAGCGCCGGCAGCGACGCATCCGTCGACGACAGCCAACTGAAACTGGAAACGCGTCTCATTTTTCGTGCTTCACACTCTTAATGGCAGGCACTTTGTATCAAATTAATTTTTATAGCATTATTTTAAGTGATTTACTGCAATATGCAGCAGTTTCAATACAAAAAAATAAAATAAAAAAATGGGAAAAATAATTTTAAAAGAATTTTTATTCAAAAGTGTTAATTATTAAATGCATACATATAAAGTCAGAAAATGGCATTTTATTCAAGCCAAGCGCAAACAGCATCTCATTAAGATTTACGATTTAAAGGAAGGCAATTGTAAATTATATTTGTAATATAACATGAACAAGGCTTACTTTTTAAAGTGTTTACCTGATCTAAACTATTATAGTTCATTTTTTCCAGGTACACTCACTGCTGGGGTTTTTTCTTTAAAATGCCGAACCGAAAATCACAATAAATATCAATATTGCTTGAATAAACTAAATTCAATTAAAATTTTTGCTTACGCACATTTAACAGAATTTTTATAAATTTCTCTATCAATTTATGTTGCTTTGTATATATTTTATGTATTTATAAATTCTTGTTTATTAGCAAGATAAAAAAAAATAACAAAACTACAAAAGAACAAGAAAGCATAGAATTAAATACTTTAACTAACTCAATTCAAGTGGAAGCATATAATTCAGATTCCACATGCTCAACCGATTAGCTCATTTCCACGTGTTATTTTTTTTAGCCACAGCAACAACAACAGCAATTGTTGGTTATCTAATCGCATCTGATATTTATCTAAATATTTACGCAATTAGTGGGCACTAGTTGAATACGTTATGTGTGTAAATACAAGAGATGAAAAAGATGATAGCAGGTGCCGGACCGGTACGGGGAAGGGGACGGGGAAAGATGGTAAATGCCATGCAAATTAATAATCGCGTCTCGTGCGGCACTGCCAAGGACAACAAGGACTCACGCACACATAGAATTAGACGACAGTCAACACCCACGCAACGTTGACAAACGCGCGGCCCACTTAATAGAAAATGAGCCACACCACAGTGGGCTGTTGCTGCTGGGTGGGGGCCGGGGCGGTGTTTCGGGCAATGGGAGTGGCTGTTCGAGTTGGTTGCGTGGGTAGCAGCACACACACAAAAAAAACCCATAACAATTTGCAAGTGGATGAAAAATGTATGTGAAGCAAACTTTAAATTCATTACACACACGCAAAGTTAGCAAAGAGCGAGATAGCAAACGGGTGAGAGAGATGCCAAATGCTGGTGACAAGTTCGCATGGACATGGGCCGAACCACGAGCGAGCCAGTAAGTTGGCCAACAGTTTGTTTAAACTGCGGTCACTAAGCAGGATCAACACGAACACTGCTAAAGCGCCCAACCACCCAGTTGAACTTTTGTGTAATGAGGTTGCAAATCGACCGAATTTTGGCCAACGTTGCCTTTCATATAAGTAAACACCAAAAAATCCGGATTTTATACAGCAAAGGTTGTTCGAAATGACAAAAATAAAGTGAAATTTTAGTTTTTTCACTCAGCTAAAATATGCTGAGAGAAGTACTTTTGCCATGCAGTCAGATCCAACTGGGTATATTTATGTAATTCATTGGACTGCGCGCGTGTTAGTAAGCTGACCTGTCTACTTCCGTTCATTCAATACTCACACACACTCACACACACACCTCTCAAAGGACAGCTCAAGTCTGGCAATCTAAAATAAAACGAAAATTTCGTGCCTCGCTTCTATTTACGCATTTATCTCTATGCCCCACACAGCCAACCCCACCTTTCTGCCTTGCCCCCCTCCATTAAGGCTGAGCCTCTTTTTTATACAATTTGTATTTCGCCATTTTCTTCTATTTACTGGCTCTACTTCTTGCCACTTCTTTGGCCACCATTGTGTGTGTGTGAGTTTCGTGTTAACCTTGGCCCAAAGCATTAAAAGCGTGCCAAGTGCCAAACAAATGGAGGAGCAGGTAGGCGCTAGCCGCCAGAGTCCAAGCTGGACACGGACATCATGAAACCAACATCGACATTACGACCTGGCCCACATTTAAAATTCAACAACTGGCAACTAAAGTGCGAGCCAAGTGTAGCTCCTCAATAATCCAGGCGAGGCTTCACTTTATTATTGTTTTTTTTTCTCATTTTACACGTGTGCAAATTCCTGGGCACAGTTTTGCTTATCGCTACCATTTCCTGTTGCTTTACAGAGCATTGCATTTTTTATGCCATTTCTTATTTCGTTTTTATTTGTATGCTCCCCGCAAAATGTGGTTTGTTGCCTTTCCTCATTTACTCCCCCTTCGCACACAAGTTTATCATATTGTCTTCTTGTTTCACTTGATTTTTTTTTTCTTTTTCTTATTCTTGTTTTGTTTAATGCCTAGTAATACGAACTATGTTTTTTTTCTTCTCATTTTTGTTTTGCATATTCTTCGTTTAGTTGTCGTGTGAAACTTTTGAGCATTTGAAGTCTATTGTCAAGTTTGTTTTTTATTTTCAATGATAAAAATATCTCTTGAAATATCTGATAAGAATATTTAGAAGATCATTTAAGAAAGCGTATTCAAGATTCGATGTTGCTTTCTGTATTCAATTTTTTTCTTCTTTGTATTTTGTGCATTCTTGTGATATCCCGAATTGTACCAAAATTTTGCCGACAAATGCTTTCAGTGTTTTGTGCTTCGCATGCCTCCAACATTTGTGCAGGGCTTTATTTTCCTGTTTGCCGACAACAGGCAACAAAAAAAAAAACAGACAATATATAAAACACAGTCGAATGTATTTTTAGTGTGCTGCTAAATATCTAAATATATGCGCGTTGGGGCGAGCACCTGAACGCGGAGCCTGGCAAAGAATATGCCGACTACTTTTTTATTTATGAGCCACCACAAAGCGATGACGTGCTCGCCATTTGGCCACGGCCCGAATCTTTGGCACAATCCATGGATGAGGAGCTGGAGGAGCTGCTGCTGCTGATGTTGCGGGTACTGAAGGTCACTTCCAGTTTGGTTTTTTTTGAGCTCTTGTCCCCCCTCAGCAGCGTCATTTAAATCGATTTTAACGATTTTTTTTCTGCTACCTGCGAGACGCGTCGCGAACCGCCGCCAGAAATTTGGACACACTCTGTCGACTTATAAATATGGAATGCATTTGCATGGCCGGGCAACAAGCGAGCAATAAGCAGCGCTAAATGTGCCTCTGATTGACAAAATTGTGGCAAGGACACGAGCGCAATTGTAGCCAGCGACGTTAATTGATGAGCCAAGGATTTGAGCATAAAAAGCGGAACCACTGAAATCCGCTGGAACTTCAATTTAACTGTTGTGTCATCTTTGCCCACAGCTGACAGCTCATTAATAAACGGATTTTGCCTATACAGCAAACTGGATTATTATTATAGGGGAAAGGGGGGAGGACGTCTGGCTACTGCCAGCGAGCGTCCCCTTCGCTGGCCTTTTGTTGACGTGGCTAATCTAGTACATAAATCTAATGTTTTATTAACTCCACTTCAAGGCGATCAAAAGCTCAAAGCCAACAGTGGGTCGCAGGGAGGCGGGGGTAAATGTTGTTGTGTGTGTGTCTGTGTGTTTTGGCAGTTTGTTTTTCAAGTGGATGTTCACACAAAGCCGAGCACATTTCGCACTTTTAATTAGAGTGTTTTTGATAGTTGCTTTCAGGCTGAGAAAATTTCAACGTGATAAGTTGGTAAAATTTGCAAAGCTTGTGTAGAAATCTAGTTTAAATTTCCTAAGAAATTAGAGTTTAAATATCACAATCATAATTATATAAGACGATTATTTACCATTGAATACTTGAAAGCTTTCTCTTATCCTTAATGCGATTATTTTATTGTCATAAATTTAAGCAATTGTTGTTTAACTTCTCAGAAACAAAAATGGGCTATTGCCCAGAAATAATATATTTTAAGAAGTAAAAGTTAAAAATTTAAAGAATCAGAAAGTAATTAATTAAGACCTTTCTTTTTGCAAATAATAATATTGCATAAATTTTCTAGGTACTGATTTCGATTATTATTTTATGCTGCGACTATAAAAAAAAGTGCAGAATTTTGTTTTTTTTTTGTCAATAAATCATTTTATCTACTCATCCGACGTTTGAACTTTTAAATATTTTCTTGTTTCGTTTATGGACATTTTTCAGTATTTACATTTTATGACCGCTAGGTGATATTTTTACAGTGCTAAAGTAGTTAAAAACTGCGTAAATTGTTGGGCAATTGGTTTTTCAAATTGATTGGCACTAACCTTTAGGATTCCCAATTCAATTAACGAAGCTAGCAGTTCGGTGTGTCAACAGCAATTTTTCAAAACAGTCAACAGAAAACAGTTGTTTCTCTTCTTCTTTTTATTTGGCACTACACAAAACGATATTCGATTTCTTTTTTACCGGCAATTGGAAATTGGTCAAAATGAAGCCAAGCACAATTCTCAATACTCGGGCATACCGCAAATATTGAAACTTGATATTTATTTTGGCCAAATGCACAGATTTGGCCAATTAGCGTTGACTGGGCGCGAATTAGCGAATTAGCCACACAAGACACCAAATTGACGTAGAATTCGGACCAATTGGCTCCTTGGCCAAAAAATAGCTCCGGCACAACAGAGGCGCTCAAAAATTTCACCTGCGGCTGTGAAATGCACTTGTCATGCGTTTCGTTAGTAGAATTTGTCGATTTTAACGGCTCTTTTGAGGTTCGTTTTTGATTTGGTTGGCTCGTTGGCCGCGCGCACGTTCGGCCACAGCGACAGTAAAATTGCGACTGCTCGCCGTGCAAACGCAAAAGCAAGCATAAAGCCAACCAGAAGTTGAAGTCAATGCGATATGTCGCAGATGAAATACCCTCACATTTTTGGGAATAATAAAATGTATGATATTATTGAAATATATATAGAATGTGTAATATATTTATAAATTATTATTAAGAGTAAAATTATAATTTATAAAAGATATTCTAAAAAATAATTATGTTTTTTGAAAAAATCCGAAACATTAAAAATAAATTTTCTAAACACACAAAATATTTTCAGAAACTAAATAAATGTATGTTATCCGTGTGAAACACATGTTTTCTTCTCAACATGTTACATATTTGGTTAAATTGTCTTAATACCTAGCGAAAGGGCAAGCAAAAGCCGAGCAACGCCAGCCGGCGCCAATGTCGACGCTAGCAGCGCTGCTCTGCTGATGCTGTGCTCTCTCTCGTTCTCGCTTACGCTCACGTTCTCCCGCTCGGTATTTGAGTTTGTTTTTGACTTCAAATTTGCCGGTTTCATGTTTATCAACATGTTGCAGCTTTTATTTCATGCTTTTGGCGCGGTCTTTCAAACAAAGTTGCAGGGCTCAACAAACCGTTTTCAGTTACTTTTTTCAGTTCTCTTTTGCTGTGCAGTAATTTTGGGTGTTTTGTTTTAATTGGAGCTGCGTGATTTATACTTTAGAACATTTATTTTGGTTTTTATTTTAGTTTCGTCTGCTGCTTATTTATAAACGCATTAAAATTTATAGTTGCCGACCCATTTGTGGCAGATTTTTGCATGAGATCAGCATCGACAAAATTTATGTGTTGGCACAGGCCACGTTGTCGTTCGCATTTTAATAATTTATGCTTGAAATAACAAACACTTTTTTCAACTGGTTGTTTTAGTGCCACAAATGTATCTCGTTACTTTCGCCCGTTATGTTGCATGGCAACAATGTTGCTGTTGTGCTCCATGTGCTCAATTTGATAATAAAGTTTATCAGTTTTATTTTAACGTACAGATATGATGCAATAGCCTGTATGTTTATTTATAAACTTTTGCGAATATGCCGCACTGTCTGTGAATAAGTTTTCCATCCACTTAACTTTATCAAAAACAAAAATATTTCGTTATCTTATTGGCTTTATCTTGTCAGGTTTTATGTTGCATTGCATTTACGCTAAATTTCATAGAATTATATTTCTTCCGCAAACATAGCATATCTAAAAATTTAACTGGCTTACTTTTTTTTTCTGCCAAAATTCGCTTCACGTTCAGTCTAACTAATTGCAGCAATTTGCCAAGTTTCCGTTCAACAAGGTAAACAAAAGCTTTGCCAACTTTGACAACTTTTGCAACTTGTTGCTGAAGCGCGGCAGAGTTGAGAAATGAGAACTTGTTAAAAAAACAGGCATCCCATATTACAACAACAATTACTTTGCAGTCAATAGAATAAACAATCTCATTTTAATCTGTCCATTATCAGGGCGCATAATCATATCTCTATAGGAATGCAAAAAATAAATAAATATACACTTTAAAAAATATTCTTTTTTTTTAGTTCTACAATTTGGTTTTTTTGTGAGCGAAAAGTATTGAAAAAAAAATATCACAAAAACAATTTTGATTGCCTACTCGAGCCTGACCCATTTAGCTTTATTGACAGAGACATTGGAATGGATAAGTGGAAGGCTGGACATTTTCAGAGACAGTTTCTTATTTAATCTGTTGCACTCATGAAATATGTAATGTTTACATTGTGCGACCTCAAGGCAGAGCAATGGCAACATTGTTGCGCGCATTAATGTTGCTAATGGCAAACGCCTGTTGAAAAATGATGATGCAGAGCATCGAATGAATTTTTCGTACAAAATGTAAACAGAACATGATTATTAATGAAGCGTGGCCAATAAATGCTTTCCATGCGCCACACACAAAGAGGCAAGAAATTGGAAATAATCAAATTTTTACTCGAGCAAATTAAGAATGCAAAATAAAAAAAAAAACCAAATAAAACGAGATTAATTTATGAAACAGTAGCTGATGGGCATTATACAGGGTGTCTGTCGAATGAACAGCAGTGCTATAAATGAATATGACAACAATAACCAGTAAGGTATACGCCATCGTAATGGCTCACACAAAATAGAATATAGAAAACCGGCACCCAGATGACGACAAGTGGTCAATCCACCAGTTGCCCACGCCGGGGGTGGTGGCCGCATAGAACACCATCTGTAGCGTGGGCTGACACCATGCGCTGGCATTGGACCAATGGCGCCAGCTTTAGCATAAACAACAGCATTACACGATGCTCTAATATACGTATATTCAAAATTTGTTCAACTGAAAACGGCGAGCAGAACAAATTACAATTTGATAGTTTCTTAGTTTGTTTCTGGTACTGTTTCGAGGTCAGAACTTTGGTGTTTTATTTTTATTTTTTAACATCATGATGATGGCATTGATTTGAATGAGACGAGTGCCAGCCAAAGGGCTGGCCAATTAACGTCTAGCATCCAGATGCCTAAAGAATTATTTTTTACAAATTGTTTCTTTGGCACTCTGCTCTTGAACTTGCGCAACTCTCGTGTTTGCTGTGTAATTTATGACAATCTAAAGATTTTGTGGGATGGTCCCACACGTTTTTATTCATTTCCCATTTATTAGTCATAATCAAAAGGTCAACCACGTCATATGGGTAATCAAACCCAAAAAGTATACCTTAAATAATTTTTTTTATTCATAAGTTTCTTTATTTTACCAAAACAAAAATATCAGTCACAAAAAGCTGTACATAAACTATAATAAGAAGTGTGTAATTATTTTGCTTATATTTATCAGTACCCAATTTAAAAATACCCTCAAACAATTTCAATTTATTGTTTGCCAGATGTGCCAGAAGTTTCTTATGTTTTGGCACATTTCAGAAGCACAAGAACAACACCAACAACAACAATAACAAACACACATATGGGGCTCCCAGTAGGAAATAATCTTTAATAACGTCCCGCCAATAACCCCCGCACAATTGGGTCAAATTCAGCGCTAAATGGTTGCGTATAGCAAACCGAAAAATAAGAGAATGGAAATTAGATGAAAAACTAACATAAAATTAAATATTATAAATAAACAAGTATTATATGCATGCTGGCATCGAATTTTATAGGATACGCAAACTTGCACTTGTTGCTAGCCTACATACCCTGCATGCCTACGTAAACACTGAAAAAAAATCAAAATTAAAATTTATAAAAAAAAATTTTTAGATTAAGTACCATATTTAGGTTTTTGGGATTTTAAAAAATTTCTTCAACCATTTTGAACATGTTTGCATTTAGACTTTCTCTGGATTTCTCTGAGTGTATTAATGAAAATACACCCCCACACACTAACACCGAGCAAAATGGCCACGAGCCGAAAGTCAGCAACAATAAAATGCTCCAGGCAGCAGATCCGATCTCTGATGTGCTAGATTTCCCAGTATGCATGCCGAAATTGCCAAAATGCGTGCCAGACATAAACTCGCAAATATGATTTAACTAATTTCTGGAACGGCATAAACATGTGTATATTCTTTTTTTTTTTTTTAGCTGAAGGTCACGAAATGCATGCAATATTTAAGTTTGTAGTCCCAGTGATTCAGTGTCTCGACAAAAATATAGAAACAGTGAGTAATACAACGTTATGGCTATGCAAATTGGCAAATGAAAATTTTATACGACGGCCACACACACATGATTAATACCATAAACAAACCAGTGTGGCCAACATGTTTTCAATTATGCAAGAATGAAAACCAATAACATTTTGCCGCATGACACATTTAAATAAAAAAATAGTTTTTGAATAATTTCAATTAAAATGATATTTGATAAGAGATGCTTGATAAAAACAAGTAAGATTTCTCAAGTCACGAGCACCCGACTCGGAGATACCCTGAATACAGTTTAGAGCTGAAGTCACAAACATTTCTATTACAATATACAAAAACATGCACTGTGAAACTTGTTAAATAGCTTAAATAGCTTCTATGTTTCTTAACCAATTCTAAATATTAAAAAATATTAAATATTAAAATATATAAAAATATTCACTTAAAAAAAGTTTATAAAATTTTTTGTTGTTGCAAATTTTTTTTCGAGATCGACGCACTTATGTATATACATGAGCAGACAGGCGGATTCGGCTGTTGATTCTGATTGAGGATATACCCTTTTTCAATGAGTTCAGGGTATAAAAATATTCGCAAGTTTCACTGCGGAACACACAGACAGCTAAAGTTGCTGTTGGAGACGCGTCTAAACGTCACTTAATTGGTTTTCGTTGTTAATCGCCGATTGGCGCTAATTGAGGGCAACTTGTTGAGCGACTAACTGGCCAAAGCAAGAGACTGAAGACTCGGGCTTCAAGACTGAAGCCAGTGCTGAAAACACTGCAAATGCCAGTGGCAGTAAACAAAACTTTGTCATTGGCTGCAAGTCGATGTGGTGCGTGGCGCCTTCAAGGCCTCTGCTCAAAAAATTATGCGTTCAAAAATGCACAGAGAGGCGGCATAACGGTGAACGAAAGGTGTGCAATAGAGGCACTACATAATGGTTATAGGGAACCTTGGTGTCTGCTTCTGTCAGTGCAGTAGGCTTCATTGCACTAATTGATTTTCTAGATCTTTATGGCATTCACTTATATACTGCCTGCGGCATTAAAAATATTTAGACAAATCTTGCATCGACCGGTAATAAATGGTTTGATAAACGGTTCTGTGTTTTGTTAGCAATCATTATCAAAAAATGTGTAGTACAAATAGTTGACATATTTGTACAAACTATTCAAAATGTTTACAATTAAATGAAGACATCAAATTTAATTGTCACTTAACATTGGGTTCAAGTTCATTTAGACAGCAATATTTGAGTGAAAACATTAAAAACTAATTTTGTCATTTATCAACACATATATAAGTTTTTTAATTCCAAAATAAAGTAAACGAAAGAAAAAAGTGCAAAAGCAAGTAAAAGTACTCTTGTAGAAAGTGAATTTTACATGGTTTACTGCAAAAAAATTTAAAAAATTATATTTTGAAAAATTCATATATTTTAATTCAATCTATAGGCCAAATCATGAAAAAAATGCCATCAATCGTCAAAATCGGTTCAGTTTTGACAAAGTTATGGTAGTTTGATGTATGGGAGCTTTACATGTCAAAATTTTTGTAAGTTTTGGCATGATTTTTGACCAAAAATTTCACCCCCTCAGAATCGGCTTTAATGTTGTATTTTACACTAATTATGACAATTGCAACCGATTAAAAATAAAAATTCGCAATTTGAAATTTTGAAAAAAAAATTTTTTTGAAAATGAATAAGGGTCCCCCCTTGT
>SCDY01001913.1:0-20541 GCA_004143825.1 Drosophila micromelanica | reverse complement strand
TTGGTCAAATATCATGCCAAAATTTACAAAAATTTTGACATGTAAAGCTCTTATTTCCATAGCTACCATATTTCAAATTCCCATAACTTTGTCAAAACTGAACCGATTTTCATGTTTGATGCCAATTTGGTCATGATTTATTGTCTAAATTGATTCTGCATTCAAAATATATGCATTATGAAAAATTAAATTTTTTTTAAATTTTTGGTCAATTTTTGACGATTATTGCGTTTTCGATTACACCTGAATGCAAAGTTTTATGTTGTGTGTCTTAAGTGTATTATTTGAAAAATGTGAGTTATAAATAAAAGAATGGCAATAAAGGATGGTAAGTTCTTATAAAGTCTTCAGCTAAACACCAACCAAAAACGAAGATTATCAGGTCAATTTGGTATACAGTCATATAAGTATGTCAGGCATACGCTGAGTTAGGCAGCAAAGAGACAATGTGCGATCTTAAATCGCAATTCCACACATAACGGCAAACATGCCGCACAGTCCCGCACACACTCACACACATGCACACACTACACAAACGGGACACACACCCCCCGATGATACACGCCCACCACTACACATGCAAAAGCTATTCCTATTGGCTAATTACTACGAGCTGGAAAATTATACACAGCAAATAATCTACATAAGATGTACATACATACATCAATGTCAGGCTTATGAGTATGCGCGCGTGGGTTGTGTGTGCATGTGTGTACGTAATTTTAAAACCCACTCGAGATGCTCTGTCTAAGAAAATATGCTGAAAGTTTTCCCCAGCAGGAAGAGTGGCAGCCAGCGGAGCAAAGTAAAAGTAAAACAAACTCAAAATCAAGGCGCTTGCCTCCTACCACCTCCGTAATACATATGCAAGGGTGGGTGTGTGTGTGTGTGTGTGTGTTGGTAGGAGCTGATATATGCCGAGTAAATCAAAATTATGTGCACCCACACATGTTAAACACTACTCGCGCCTCTTGCGTTAATCACATACATATACACATATATATATGTGTGTGTGTGTGTGACTTTTTAGATATTTTTATTCAACACAATGGAGATTTCTACAATAACAACAACAATTTAACTTAACAAACTACAAGTATTTAAAGTCTAAACGCAGCTAAAATAATTTGTAGCATTTGCCTGGTCTGCGTTCCATCTTGAAGTCAACCACCACCCCCCGCCCCCACCCGAAGCACCACCCGCATTTCTTGTCCACCTTGAAAGCCCTTCGTTTTGTCTAGTGCGTCCCCAGAGCTAAACAAAACTACAACGAAGACGTCAACATCCACAACGGGACGCGACGCGACGTCGCGTCGATTGTTACAGTGTCTTTTGGCCTTGCTCTCCAAGCCACACACACACACACATGCATACACGCACACGCACAAAGGACGTGGGGCAAAGGCGAGTGCTCTTTCGAAAGGAAAGCAAAAAAAAGAAATGTCGGCGCACTTGTTGGCATCTCGAAGTCGCCGCTCCGTCTAAGAGTAAAGCAAAGAGAGTGAATTCAGAATTCAGCATTGAGAACTGAGAAGCACTCCGAGCGAATCTATTCGCGTAGCTGCTGCTGCTGCTGCAGGAAGGCGAGGCGCCCGAGCAGGGACGATGTGGCAGAAATAGCAACAGCAACGGCAACAGCAGCTACTGGTGGGTACTTTACTTGATGATTATGGCGACGATAATGATGATTGGAATGGCTTTGATGGCGTTGAAAATGAAGATTGCGTGTAGTAGATTTCTTTGTGCTTTTCTGCTTTGCCGGCCCGACACTGCCCCCTGTCTGTGTGTGTGTGTGTGTGTGTGTGCGTGTGTGTGCGTGTGTGTGCGTCTGTTAGTGTGTTTGTCCTGCTTTTCAGCTATTTTCTGTTGCTTCATTTGTTGTGCGTGTGTGTGCGTAGCATGGATGCTTAGGTTAAGGTAATGCTTACAACTACACACTATCAACATTTGATTTTATTACGCTCATTTGTATGCGGGCACACATACGCACACATATGTGTGTCTTCATGGCGCCCAACGTGTGTCCGAAAATAGTGTTGGGGTGTGTGTGCGTGTGTGTGCTTGGGCGGTTCCAGGCCTGCCCGCCTTGTCAATTTGGCGCCCATAACCACTAAACTAAATTATAAGAATAGATCTCAGCAACAAGAGTGTAGGTGTAGCGTCTTCAAACTTTGACCTCCTACTGTGCCGGACGCTGGCATCGCTGCCAGCGCTGACGTTGTGCGTTGACGTCGACGCTGCCATCACCATCAGCATCAGCATCGGCAATGAAGGCCACACGGCGACTTTTGCCGGCTGGCTGAGTTCTTTTTTTTTTTTGGTTTTTTGTTTTTTTTTTTTTTTGATTCAGGCCAGTGGCTGTGATTGTGGCAGGACGAGGACCAGGACCAGGACCAAGCAAAGCACCAGCTTCTTTAAGCAGTTAGTAACTGTTAAGACGTCGTGGCCGTCTCGTCGTCGTCATTCTCGCTTCATTTGTGGGTTGCCTTTTGCTTCGTTTCGCACTCATTCTCAATCTCTTTTTCGTCCTCGTTTAGTTTTCTCTCTTCTGTTCTGTTTGTGTTTCGATATTTGTTGTTTGCCGGCTTGCCTCAGCCAGTTGCCGGCAAGAAGGTGGCAGCAGCAGTGGCAACAACAATAACAGTTAGTTTGCTCGGACAAACGTCAGGCAGGCCAGGACGTGTTGCTTTTGGCCTCTAACTATAACTGTAACTGTAACGGCCACTCTGAATGTGAATGTGAATCTGAATCTGAATGTTAATGTAAAAGTGAATGTGAATGTGAATGTAAATGTTAATGTTAATGGGAATGTGGTCGCTGTGATTTACTAACTGTTGTTTGATGTGCGTTATCCTAACACTCACCTAACACTCAGAGCGAGAAGAAACTATGGAAGTTCTAGTTAGCTTTCTCTTGCCAGAACTTTCGCTTACAAAAAGGCAGCCCTTAAGCATTAACAACAAATTAAAATTAAAATGAATAACAAAAAATAAAAGAGTGCATGCACACATACATATAAATCCACACACACACACACACAGAGAACACTCGATGGTTTTTTCGGCTGGGTATTTTTGTGCGTCGCCCCGTCGATTTCCCCTTTTCGACGCCAGTGGGTGGAAGCTCAGCCTACCCGCCACTCCCCACACTTACTGCACATAGTTGTATTTTGGATTTTTTTTGCCCTTTACAATTTGTTGTTGTTATTTTTTAAATTTCGTGCCGTCGCACGGGGGTTGTTTATGTGTGTGTGTGTGTGTGCGTCTGCTGTTGTGTGTGTGCGAGTGTATTTGCGGCAGAGAAGCTAGCGTCGCAGTAGCAGCAGACGCAGCATGCAGCGGGGTTGGTTATGGGATTCTTTTTTTGCTCACACACATGCAAACACTCGCACACACACACACACACACACACACACACACACACATGCGCGCTCACTCTATTTTTTTGTTTTTTTTTTGTTTCAACGTGTTGTTGTTGCTGCTGCTGCTGCTGCCGCCGCTGCTTTTGGTTTTAGCATTTTTCGTTTTTAGTTTTTTGTTTTGTTTGCGATTTTCCTTTTGCCAACGCCGCAGTCGCCGTCGCAGTCGCAGCCTTTTTTTAACGCCGCACGCAGAAAAAATAAAATAAAGCTAGTTGTTGTTCTTGCTGTGCAGGCGGGGGGTGTGGGGTGGAGGGCTGGCAAGTTGGGTGGTGGGTGGGTGGGCGGCCGGAGGGCGGCTGCTGCGCCGCGCTATGACTATTCCACATGGCGTAGGCCGCAAAGCAGAGCGGAGAGTGCGGAGCGTTGGAATTGCAGGGCAGAAGGTGAAAGGCGGAAGGGTAGAACGACGGACAGGCGGACAGGCAGGCAGGCAGGCAGCCACGCCATGGAAATGAGTAATGAGAGTGTTTAGTCCTCGTGTGTAGTTTAGCGGGTGATTTCAGCGGCATCGCAGCCAGCAGCCAGCAGCGGACAGCGGCGGCAATTATAGCGTTTTTCGGTACTGCCGGCTGAAAAGGCCGGCCACAGTCGCCAACTAGAAACAGAAGCGTTCGCGTGTTTAGCTAGCGAAAACGAAACGCGACGGCCTAAAAATCATAGCATAACATTTGGCGCACTCATTAGCGGATCCAGACGACGCCGCTGCCAGCGCCGACGCCGCCCCCCCTCTCAATCAGATTCCGCATCTGTGAGTGTGCTTGTCCGTGTGTCTGTGTGTGTGTGTGTGTGGGGGTCTATGTGCGTATGTAATGGCTTCAATTGTGTGCTAAATTTTCTATTTCATTGTCGCGCGTCCGTCGAACGACGCCGACTGCGCTCAGCGTTTGGTCGCAGCATCAGCCGCAGCAGCAGCAGCAGCAGCAGAGCTCCACGGCAAGCATCGCGTCGTCTTGTGGCTTCGTGCGACGAAGGCTCTTGCTTCGTGTCGGCTTCGTTCGCTCGCTTGGTTCTTAAGCTCCAGGCAAAGCCGACAACGATAACAACAACGACGAGGACGAGGACGTGGACGAGGACCGAGGACCGAGGGCCGAGGGCCGTGCGCCGAGCGCGACTCTTTAGCCATTGTCGCTGCGCTGGCGCATCGCTGCTGCTGCTGCTGCTTTGCTGCCTCTGCTGCTGCTGCTGCTGCTGCCGGTTCGTCCTGTGGCTGCCTTGGCGTTACTTGGCTCACTTCAATTGAGTTCCGTTTTTAAAAATAACGTTAGTTGCTGTTTGTTGCTCGTTACGTGCGCGTGTTGCGACGCGCAACTGAAAACATCCAACATCCAACAGCCAAAACCAGAATCAGAATCAGAATCAGATTCAGAACCAAAACCAAAACCAAAACCAAAATCAGAAACACAAACAGAGAGCAGAAAATAGAAAATAGACACAGCGCTAGAAAAAGGACATTCACCATTTTTTTTTAAAAGAGCAACAACTGTCTGCTTATAACAAAACAACAACAACAAATAACTCAATAAATTAAAAAATCGTGCAGAGCGAACAATTGTTTTTTTTTTCTTCATCGACATAAACAAAAATATCGTGAATTTTAAAAAAAGTTTTTTTTACCGTTTCTTATATATATTTTTTTTGATGTGCTTGTTAATGCGAAATTGAATTAGTCGCCTCTGGGCCACAGAGAACACGACGCGAATGTGCAATATATTTATTTAAACGATTAAACTATCAAACACAATAAAAAATAAATCAAATATCCCGGCTCTCCTAGGGAGACAATACGCCTGGTCCAGTGATTCAGTGGAGTGCCGAGACAAACAAATAAAACCCGCGAACTCCAGGGCCAAAACTCCAAATAGTCCCCACACCAACGACAGCGAAAGCGAAAGTGAGAGGTGCTGCCGGACCAAAGTTGGCCAAGGCGACGACGACGAGACCGAGGGACAGGAACGAGGCAAAAAACAAAATAAAAGTGCAATTCACTTCAAAGTGCAGGAAACCACTCCGAGAACCTTCTTCACAGACATGTAAGTGACTGAACTAACGAGATCAATATAAACCAGATGCCAGTTATCTATGTTAACGATATAAGGAAATTCCAAATTGAATTCTCTATTGATAAGTCCAGATCAGTGTTTCAAGATAAGATCTAAGCAGATCTGAAACTGATACTAGATATCTATGTTGCAAATATATGTATATTTCAAGTTGAACTATCATTGACATCTACTATATGACTACTTCGTATATGCTTCGTAGTCAGACCTATTAATTACACTTAATCTAGTTTTACTCTAGATCAGTTCTACACAGATTTGTGTACAAACAGCATTCATCTAGACGAGATCTAAGCAGATACCCGATGATAAACAAATATTCCAACTGAACCCTCCTTGATATCATAATGGCTTATTCCCATAAGATTCTTAATTCTATTATTATTAAACAGATCAGTGTTCAGATATTTAACATATATTTAACAGTATCAGAAAACTAGGAGTGTGTAGATAACGCATGACCGTTCCCAACACTCACTATATTTATTGATCAGTGATCAGAAAGCAGTTGCCAAGGTGCAACGGTAGCTGATTTTAAGGCAGAACAAGGAGAACCTTGACTCGAACGCCTAACGTACGATCAGCAGATAAAAAGTGCTGGAGATCGGAACACGGGGCGGGCGCAATTTTTGTATCTGGCGCTTAGTCACGAGACAAATAGGCACTACTCTGAATGCCAAGCTGTGCGACTGTGAGATACTCGCCATATTCGAACGTTCTCATTCAGGAACGTAAACGAATTACGAAGAATGTCGTTGAACTTTGCGAATGTTGAGCTTTTTTGTAGCCTTTTTTAAAGCATTGCAGCACTCGTAACACTCGGGTGGGTGAGTGTGTGAGTGTGGGCAACAACAACACAAGCATATCTAATGCCCAAATGTACTGATACAATCCGATGTGATCACTTCACTGTTATTTAGCGATCTCGCTCTACCCACACTTCTAAAGACGCGACAGATATATAGAGAGAGAGAGAGTCAGGCAGAGCGTGAGCTAAAACATATTACGTATACGCCGCTTTTAGCGGCGGCTTTTATTGTTTGCCTTTTTTATTTTGCGAGCGCCAGCGGTCAATGGACGGCGCGTTTATTAGGCCTTCGGCACTGTAGAACTGAATGTGTGTGCGTATGTGTGTGTGTGTGTGTGTGTGTGTGTGTGTGTTGGCGTCGGTGTCGGTAACCCAATGCAATCTACAACAATTAGAACAAACAGCAGCGGGTTCATTGCGATCGCACTGCGATCATTGCGTTTGTTGTCGTTGCGATATTGTCATTGTTATTGTCATTTTTTGTTGCTGTGGTTTTTTACGAGGCCAAGCAATGGGTTAATGTCAATAGCAATTGCAACAACTTAGTGCCAGCTTAGACAGAGAAAGGGAAACGCATTTTTAATTTCAGTTTCAGTTCTGTTTAGTTGCGTTCTCCTCCTCCTCGGTGACACCGATTTGACTGTTCTTGAAGAGACCACAATAATTTGTATTTGTATAAATATTCAAAAGAAAAAATTAATGCGTCTGTATCACAAAGCCCAAAAGAAAGAAAAAAAAGTGTTGAGTGTGGCGCAATAAGCCAGCCAGATTTTATTCAAGTCGAAATGCATCTCCAAGACCGCGCCCAGCAAACACAAAAGGTCAAAACAAGTGCCAAAAAGCCATGGCAAACAACAGCACTTCAAAAACAAAAAAAAGTTAAACTAAAACCAAAAAAAAAAATTATGTCTATAAAAAAAACCAGAAAAAATATGCGTATTCTGAAAAAATTGGCAACACAAGTGCGAGACAAGCACAATTAAAAAATTAAATCGCCACGCATGAAACAACAAGAAAAAATTGAGTTCAGCAAACAGACGACAGACAGACAAACAGACAATACAAAGACGGGATAGCCTCAGTCGCATCGGCCTAAAAGCAAAAAACAAAACAAAAGTACAACAAAAAAATGTATAAAAAAAAATTCAGCAAAAATGAAACAAAAACCCAAAACAATCGGTCCAAGATGCAACTGCAACGATTGGTGCTTGCAATTCGCAACAAGTTCCTGCCAGGGTCACAGCAACCGACAACCGAATCATGATGGGGGATGCAAGATGGGCGGTTGGCGGAGAGGTCTTTAGCAAAGCCAATTTCAATTTACTTAACGCCCAAAATAAGGTTGTGGCCAAACATGACCCATGTAATATCTAAACCCATATACAAACAGACATAAGTACAGTGCGATGCGATGCGATGCGATAACCAATCCGGAATCGGCAATCGACATCAGCAGAAATTCAGAAATTGCAAATGCATACATACTCTACATATGTATGTACATAAAATCGAAAACAGGCCAAAGAATTTGGTGGGCTTACAAAAAAAAAAAAAAAAAATTGCGAACAAAATGTGGGCTACAACTTTCAATTGGCGACGATTTCAACAGCCGACGCCAAACGACGACAACCCCAAAAAAAAAACGAAAACCGAAAACGAAGCTGATAAACGCTTTGATATGCCAGTTGATCGTCGTATTCTACACGTACATATATAAATAAATATATATATATTAAATACAATATGGAATATACATATTCCATATTCCATTGCATTTGTATATAAAGATACACACACACACACACACAAACACACGTGCGTATTTGGTGTTTATGGGGCGCTGCTGCACACACACCAACACAGTGAAAGTCGCGCTGCGCTGCAAGTACACCGCGTTGTTGTTGCTGTTGTTGTTGTTGTTGCTGTTGCGACGGATCCGCAATGAACTCAATTCGCGCAGAGCAAAAGCAAACATTTTTAGCTGCCTGCAACTGTTGTCAACAACAACAACAACAACAGCCCTGGCAAATAATTGTCAACAACGCACAACAAATTTGTGTGTAGATGCGCTGCATTGCTCAGCTTTGCCTGGCTGTGCGTGTTTGTTTTTTATCAAGTTAAAAAGGGACTATTAAAAAGTATCTGAAAGCTAGGAGTGTATAGATATTTTGACTAATAACTGACCTGAAAAGCATATTCAAATATATTATTGAAAAGAAAATATCATCAGAAAAGAAAGGAAGCGAATTCATTTGGCGGTTATTCTATTATATTTGATCAATTTTGTTGTTGTTGTTTTTATTGTTTGGCGTATTTCTGCTTATGTCAAAAGAAAAACGGCAAAAAGAAAGAGCCGCATGCGCCGACGCTGCCCTGCGCACAATATTTTGGCGACTGCGCTGCCCGCTGTCCGCTGTCCGCTGCTGTAATGTGCGCCGGCGAATGACGACTGCAGTGACGACTGCGTCGCTGATCAGCGTCGTGCTTCGCTTTCGGGCTGACGTTGACGTTGACGTTGACGTCGGCGTCGCTGCACTCCAATGGCAAATCGCAAGCCCAAAAAATGAAGGAAATATGTATGCGTGTGCATGTGCACGTGTGTGTGTGTGTGTGTGTGTGTGTGTGTGTGTATGTGTGTGTGTGCATGTCTGTAAAAAAGTTATATTCAAAAAAAGAGCAAATACAGGCGGCATATATACACACATGCAAACACACACACACACATATACAATGTCAGGGAATTCTCTGATTCAATTGGGCAGCACGCACACACACACACACACACGCTCGCACACACATAGAGAGCAGCAGCAGCAGCAGGGGAACACACATTTAACTGCATTTTTTCGGAACTCAGTTGAGCTTTTTAATTCGATCGGTTCAGTTACTAAAGTTAGTTCAGCCAAAACGCACAATTTCAAATTCAAATCGAATTTCACTGTTAGCAGCTGGAAAAGTTCAGCGGCAGCAGCAGCAGCAGCAGCAGCAGCAACCAGCAGCAGCAGCACCCACTCAACTGATCAGTGCATGCGGATGCGGATGCGAATGCGGATCAGTCATAGACGGACAAGGCACAGTTAGACAACGTGTGCCAAGTGCAACAAGTGCAACAAGGATCCGAGCGCAATACTCAGTTCTATTTTTTTTTGTATTTTTTGTTTAATTGTTTAAAAATCAAAAAAAAAAAATAAAAAACAATTTCATAAATTTTTAAATCAAGTGAACAAAACAAAAACAAAACCCGCAAAGACGAGAAATCAAATCAAATGAAATTAGTCCACGATTTTTGAGGACTTTTTAGAAGACAGCGAAAAAAAAAATTTTTATTTTGCATTGTGTAAAGTGAAGAAGCAGCTAAAGAAGAAGAAGAAGAAGCAGCTGCAGCTATTTCAAGTTCGCAAATGTCGCGCCATGTGAAAGAATTAATTTGTTGACTACAACAGGCGCAGACTGCAGACGACAGTCCAACAAAAACATCAAAAACAACACCAACAAAAACACCAACACCAACAACAACAACCAAAACAGATCCAGCTCCCAGCTCCAGGTACGTTTTAATTCTATGCCAGGGTAGACAGAATTGGTACTAAATTGAGGGAGCAGCGAATGTGCTCGAAAGTTGAGTCGCTCCTGGTTCAAGGAAGTGGTGCACACACCATATACACACGCGTGTGTGTGTGTGTGTGTGTGTAACTCTTTCAAAGCTGCCCCTTACCCTGCCCTGCCCGCCCGCACTCGCCAGAGAAGGACATTTGACTCATGCAATCCGGGAGAGCAAGTTTGCCAGAACGCAAGAACGAGAGCAAAAAAGATCGCCTTTAGGGAGCGAGAGAGAGAGAGAGAGAGACAGCGAGAGAACGCAATGCATCTGATCAGCCTGCGTTAACCTTGTTTTTTTTATTGCAACTTATTTTTTATTTTTGGGGCTGTTGCTCTCCTCAACTCTCCTCAACTTGAACTTCAGTTTCGCGCTCTCTCTCTCTCTCTCTCTGTCTGTCTGTCTGTCTCTCTCTCCAGTTTTTGTGCCAGTTTTGTGCATTGCACTGCGCGAATGCTGCTGTGTGAGTGCAAACGAATTCATTTGCCCTTCTCGTGCGCTCTTCGTCCCAGTTCCAGTCGCAGTCGCCGCCGTCACAGCAGCAGCAGCAACAACAGCAGCAGCAACAACAGCAGCAGCAGCAGCAGCAGCAGTTGTAGTCCCAGCTCGAGCACTTTGAGTCACCGTTGCCCTTCGCTGGCGACGCTGGCAAATTGTGTGTGTGTGCGTGTGTATGTATTTAGCATTTAGTAGGAGAAGCATTTCTCATGCGCTTTGTAAGGCACACACATTTTGGCAAAGGGCGACAGTGGACACAGGGGGCCGTCAGAGGGGTAATCGCTAGCGAGGCCGATATGCAGGAAGTCGTTACCACACAGTAGCCCAACAACGGCAACAACAGCAACAACAGCAACATCATTATTGCCGTCGTTGTCGCTCGTGTTGTTCGTGTTGTTTTCGTGTTGCTCGTTGCCTTTGTCGCTGCTGTCGCTGCTGCTGCTGCTGCTGCTGCTGTTGCTGGTGTAGGATCTTTTGCAGTGCGATCGGGGCGTCGGGGCTTTGGCTTGGGCATTGCCTGCAGTTTAGTATTCAGCGTCGCAGCGAGCAAACGTCGTGCGGCAGCGTCAGCATTGCATCCAAAAAGCGTCGTCCACTTAGATTCTCTGTTTGAGATACTCGCATCACATCCCGCTTGCAATTGGAAGGACGCCTCACAATTATTCTGTTTGTTTTTGTGCGTTTCGTTTGGTTATTTTTTTTTTATTATTTATATATTGCATACACCTACTCACGCACACACACACACATACATATGTGTGTGTGCATATATATTGTTGTTTTCTTTGTGTTTTATTATTTTGTATTTGTTGTTGATCGCAAGTTGTGCGACAATTTCTCGATTAGTATTTTGTTTATTGGACACGCGTGCGTTTTTTAATAGTCAAATAAAACACACACATGTGCGTGTGTGTAAGATAGATAGATAGATAGAAGACCGCTAAACACCTCAGTCCTTTAACCAGGGCACAACCAAACTCAGGAATCGAAATGCGCGGTGGATGCACATTTAAATTTAACCAATAACAGGTAAGTGTGAGTGACAAGTGTTAAACTAAGCTAAGAACTTTCTTATCTATGACAAACACACACACACACACACACACACACAACTTTCGCTTTCAAATGCACTGAAATTGGAATGAGATTGGCGAATGCGGGAATGGATGGAGCGGGGGGCTGGGGTGGCAGCAAAGTCAAATGGTCGCCGGGGCAGACAGCCGACAGCTCCGACAACTCCACAGCTAGTGGCACAAAGAGCCAAAGAAAGAGAGAGAGAGACGGGAGGCGAGAGACGAGAGTCGGGGAACGAGGGAAGGCGAGTCGCCTGTCTACTATTTGTGCCTGGTTAGTTGGGGCGACCGAGACCCTGAATGCGCACTTTAGCCACAGACCGGTATACAGAGAGAGAATCTATATATATATATATATATATATCCATACATATGTTTATATGCATGTGCATGGTTGAGCTTGCACTAAGCATACGCATCTAGACAGATGCACACACACACACACACACGCACAAAGGTGACGTAATGGCAACTACTCCACTAACACATTTTTCTACATTCCTGCCCCACATGTCCGCCACCCGTCCGCCCGTCCGTCCGCCATTCGTCTATTCGCCACTGCCATCGGCGACGAAGTCGTGGAGACGAGAAAAACTGAATGAAAATTGCAGCGGAGCAGAGCGTGCCTAGCATAAAGAGAAAAAAATAAAAAAAAATGAAAAAAAAACCAAGACTAGGAGATGGCGGGCCAGCGGGACAAAGTACAACCAGACGTAGCAGGCAGACACACACACACACTAACTCACAGATTGTTGTTGTTGTTGGGGCTGTGGCTCTCGCAATGTGCTTGGAGGATGCTAGGCAAATGGCTGTGGCTCTGTTTCTGGCTGTGGTTGCTGCTGCGAAGAGGGCACTAGAAAGTGTGGACCCAGCAGACTGTCTGTGTGTGTGTGTGTGCGAGTGTGTGCGAGTGTGTGTTTGTGTGTGCAAGTGCCCGACATTCAAGGTTGACGGCGCACAACTTGTTTTCTTGTTATTGTTTTTGCTGTTGTTGCTGTTATTGTTATGGTTTTGTCTGTGTCTCTCTGTGTGTGTGTGTGTGTGTGTGTGTGGTTGTTGTAGTTTCAGTTACAACAAAGCAGAAAGGCAAAGGCAAAGGCAATATGCACATCAGTAAAGCGAACAGCCGATTTCCAGGAACACTGCAACGACAACAACAACAACAACGACAACAACAATAACGACAACAGCAAAAGATGAGAGGGAATAAATATGTAACAGTAAAACTGAAGCCACAAGTCACAGCGGAAGCCTTCGTAGGGCTTCGCTGTCTCCATCTCCATCTCCATCTCTGTCTCTGTCTCTTTCCCTGTCGCAGTCGCAGCGCTGCCAGCGAAATTGAGCTGTTATTTACAGTTAATCAAAATGACAGAAGTCGGTCGCCGCCATCATACTTACTGAATGCGTGTGTGTGTGTGTGTGTGTGTGTGTGCGCTTGTATTTGTGAGTAATTAGAAGTGGCCGCCCTTTTGGCAAAGCCGTCAACACTTCCGCTGGCCTTGAGAGACAATAAACAATAATAAACTAACATCAACTGGCTTCAATTGAAGGGCAAACCAGAGGGATGGAGATCGCAGCCGAAGACGTTGCTGAAGAAATATTGCGATGACTCAGCAATAGGTCAAAAGACACACACCACTAAATACACACACACACACACACACTTGGCGAAAACAACTTTTCAATTTAAAATTTCTTAACCTGAACAACAAAGTTCATATTTTTATGTGCCAAAATTTAGTCTGAATATGAGAAGAATTAGCTAAAAGTAAAATTATTTAGTAATATTAATTGAAAAAGAGTTTGTAAAAATATTCAAGAATGAAATCAATTTAAATTGCAGGTTAGTTTATGCTTGTATTTAAAACTGCGTGTTTTTCCATGTGTATCAAAAGTTCTAGCACAGTCTACGCACTTGCAAAGCACACACACACAGACAGACAGACAGACAGACAGACAGACAGACGATGACGATGCCATTCAAAGCGCTTCAAGGCCGCACTCGCAGGCCGGCGAGAATTGCAAAATGCAACAAACAGACAAGATAGACAAGTGCGTGGGTCTGGGTCTGGGTCTGGGTCTGGGTCTCGGTCTGTGTCTCGGTCTGTGTCTGTGAATGTGAATGTGACTGGAACAGGAGGAGGGGGGATCGGGGCTGCATCTTGTCGCGGCTCTCATTCTCGGAAACGGTTACAACCGGATTGACAAACAAAAAGTGGCTTAAGGCGTTGCCATAGCCGAGATAACACCAGAAACATAAGAGAAATGCATCTGTAAAAAAAGAAATAACTGTACCCGATAGCTCAGCACAGGCTCTCATTCTTCGTTTTGTCTCCATCTTTTCCCCTTTGCTAACCTCAAGACCAACACCAACACCAACACCGAGGCGAAAGTGAAAGCGAGACAGGGAATTGTTGTTGTTGTTGTTGCACTTTTGTCTCTGTTGCCACGGATTGCCTTTTCTCTTATTATTATTCTTAGTCTCTGCTCAGTCAGTCAGTCAGTTGGTCATTGGTGTCATGTGCATAGCGCCTGTTCGTTCTTCTTCTTTCTTTCTATCTTTCTTTTCTTTTCATTTGTTTTCCTTCCCTTTCCTGGCCTAGTCGGCCTGGCCTGGCCGAGTCTTTGGTCTGGTCTGCTCGGCTGTGGTGTCTCAGTTTACAGACAGACACTGACACTGACCGAGGGTATCTCGCCCCCAGTCATACACAGCAGTATCTACACACACACGCACACACAGACAGCCACATGGGTCGTAATATGAGCTGTGTCTTATTGGTAACGGTAAATGCAGATTTTATGGCTGACCATGTGGCGTATACGTAACACATGCGTTCTTTTTTTGCATGTACTAGAAAATGCGATTGACAGACAGACAGTCGGACAGGTAGAGGGGGCAAGTCAGCAAATCAAATGATCATTGAACCCGTTCCCACTCCACAATGCATTGACATTGCTAGCGTTATCGTCGATACCCGATCCCCGATCCCCGATCTTCGATCATCGATCTCGCTCTCGCGGCGGGAGTAACGGCATTTGGCGCACGCAAAGTTGCCAGCCCCAAAAATAAAATGAATTAACGCTAACGCAAAGAATAAGTCACATGGCAGTCAACCTGGCCATACAGATATAGCTCTATAGCTATAGCTCTGACTATAGATATAAATATGGAGAGCGAGCGAGAACCGGTCATAGTCACCGTCGATTCCCCTGCACACTTCACCTATACTCTACACACACATACACACACACACACACATACACTCATATGCCACGATCGTAGTCGTAGTCGCAGTCGCCGAGCCGATTCATTTCCATTTCCCAGTGCCGAGTACGAGCGCATATTTTTGCTCAACACATTTTTATCTAATAACCTTGTGCAGTGTTATTAAACCCAAAAAGTTTTTTAACCTCGCCGGCAGCAGCAGCAGCAGAAGCGCAGCAGCGCAGCTGCGCCGAGCAGCTTTTGATGAGAAATGCTAATACGCGTACGCTCTGCGCTTGTATGTGTCACACAAACACACACACACACACACACACACACACACACACACGCACGCATGCAAACGCTGAGCAAATAATCAACGACAACGCACAAAGCTTAAAAAAAAATGTAGCTTGCTCACAAACACAAATGCAGCTGCGAATGCACACGAACAGCGGCAATTTGGTCGTCGGAGTAGGCATGGGGTGATCAGCGATTGGGGAATGGGGCCGGGGGGAGTAGTAGCCATGGGGAGGCTACTTGAGGCCTACTCTTAATAGGTCCGTCCCTTGCCGCTCCCTCTATGTATATGTAGATATATATACCAAAATGTATATGTGTCAATTGAATACAATTGCAGTTCGCTTATTTGCGCCTACGTACATACATACATACATACATACATACGTATGAATATGTAACACATACGTGCACATACACATACACACCTATTAACATACGCATGGTTTCACCCAAATGGCGAACGCTGTGTAAATTGCAAGCAAACAAGCAAATGGGCATGTAATACGAATTAAATTGTGCATAAGTGTATGTACATGTGTGCATACATACATACCTAGCAGGCATGCATGCATACATGCTCTCTGCATGCAAACGCACACACACACACACACACGCGTACCTAAGGACTGATGAGGCAGAGCGCGCGCGCGCAATAGAGAGCAAACGAAAAAGAGAGCGCCCACAAAGAGAGCAAGAGCAAGAGCAGTGCGCAGCTAACTTTTGTTTTAGCTTTTGCTCTCGCCCTGTTTTGCAAGGCATTGCGTTGTAGGCTTTTGTTCATGCAAGCATTTCGTACATGTGCATGTGTGTGTGTGTGCATGCATGCACACGTACACAAACACACACATCCATGTGTGTACATTATATATATGAATTTTAAATTTAAATGCAGTTTCTGTTGCTGTTGTTGTTGTTGGTTTTTTTTTTTGTGTCTGACAAGAAATTTCGCCAGCTTTGCATTACTGTTGTTGAAAGTGCCTTCTTGCGTTTTGTGAAATTAACTTAGGCCACACGGCGACTGGCAATTGCTGCGCCAGCAGATTAGGCCACGCGGCGGTCCTTCGGCTGTGGCTGGTTCTTGTTTTTTAGCAGCTTTTGCAAAAAGCACACATTTGTAAATGCACGTTTGATACCAATGGAAAGCTGATTAGAGCCCAAACCAACCCAACCCAATTACATCGACCCACCAACTTATAAGCCCAAAAGAGACTGAACAATAAGAACTTAACTGAACTGAACTTTTAAATAAGATGTAGGCATGTTTTAAATTAATTTATCCGTTTAACTAAGCAACTATTATTTACGGGATCATATCTGTATGGGATTACTGTAAAATAACTTGAACTCACTTGCTCAATCTTGTGATCGAATTGGGCGTCGCACTCCTCTCTCCCCTCCTCCCTCCTCACCGCTCCTCTTCTCGCACTTTCGCACGTTTGTGCCATTTGCAGTTCAATGCTCATTAGAACTCCACACGACGGGCCAATAACTGATTGCCACTGGCTCGGTTATCAAGTGGGTCTCAGTGCGAGACGACGAACGATAATGGGACCGAGCTTGTTGTTGTTGTTGTTGTTGGTTACACTTTTCACTTACAGTGATAGAGAGAGGGGGGGGCGGTTGGGTTGCTGATGCTCTGACGTTGGAGCGTTCTCCGAGCGAACAAGCCATTGAACGGGTACGCGAAAACGTCGCGAGTTCAAAGCCCTGACATCGCCAGCTACTTTGACTGCGACTGCGACGGCGACGACGTCGACGACAGCAACGAAAATTACCGCGCACAAATCACTTCCCCTTCCCATATTTGATAAATGCATTGCATTGTGATATACACGCACACACATTTGATCACAGATGTGTGTGTACATTCAATTTTTTGAACGATTTTTCACTTGCAAAAAAAGAAATGCTTGGGTTTGAATGAGCCCCCGCATTTACACACACACACACTTACTGGGAAAACTATCCGACACTATTGAATGGAAAATGCGGCATTCTGTAGGCAAAACTAACGACAACCAAAGCCAATCGCGTCGCACTCTCAACTAAACAGCACTGGAAAATGCGCGCCTCGATCTAGCTCTAGCGCAAAAACTATTTGCGCTCAAGAGCAGCAGCTGCTCAATTGGGAAACTTACATAGCTAGTTTTGTTGTTGGCGCTGAGTGGCGAGCGCCGCTAGATAAGCAAAAAGCCAAAATGCGCTCAAATAGTACAAACAGAAACTACAACACAAAAACTAGTTATGCGAGAGCTTTCGAGTGAAAGCTGCCAAAGCTGACTCAAATAGTTCCGTTGATCGTTTGTAATAATTTGCCTGTGCAAAAAAACACACTTCACACTGCAAGCGTGGGCGTGGGGGAGGGGGGAAAGAGAGTAGGTAAAATTCAATTGATCATACATTAAATACACATGTATATACATATATATATATGCATATATTATAGAAACATGTTTTGCAATCTGTGGACGCGCGTTGTGGCGATGTCAACAAAATGAGTTTCTAATGTTTGCCTGTCGCACTCTCTTGCTCTCGCTCTCTCTCGCTTAGGCACACGAACATGTGTGTGTGTGTGCACACAACTAACGACGAGCGTAGTGATTGAGTTCTTTTTCGACTTTGGCACGCTATTGGCAATTGCGAGGTAAACGACCGAATGTCCGACAGACGATGACTAGGTTAAGGTGAAGGTCAAATTAGCGAAAATGCTAAAAACAACAACTAAAGCAGCCGTCTTCGCTGCAGCAAACGAGGCGCAGCGCAAAGCTGACGGCGCAGTCGCAGCGCACCAACAATAGAAATCAACTTTGTCAGCGTTAAACTGAACGAACCGAACGTTATAGCAGCTACAATAACAAAATATAATAATAAAAAAAAAACAAAAAACAAAACAAAACATAAAGCGACTGAACCACAGGCATTTAAAGTATAATCATGAAAAAAAGAAAAGAAAAAATTGAAGCGTAGACAAACGTGACCACGCGGCAGGCAGGAAGGAAGGCAGGAAGGCAGGAAGGTACAGGAGTAAGCGACAGGCAAAAGCACGCACATATGTACATACATACACACATATGTATGTATGTATGTACAGGCACACACATTTTGTATTTAAAGCTGCTCGGCCGCAGACAAAAAGCGCCCAGGCCGACAGACAGTTGCAGTTGTCTTTTATTTGTGTCTGAAGAGACAGACGCCCGCATCTTGCTCCTCGCCCCAGTGCCAGACTCGATTGCCAGTCATAGAAAACCAAGTCCAAGTCTGAGCTCATCCAGGCAGCCGGCTCGTTGCCCAATTCTAATTTTTGCGTGGTTTCTCTCTACAGCCCCAAACAAATACACACATGTACATATGTATCTAATACAGTGGACGCTTGATATATGTATGTACGTACATAAGCTTCCGATGCTATAAGCAAACATTTTAAACATTTCGATAATTGAAAACCACGCCAGAAAAAGAAAATACGCACATACATATCTGTATAAAAGTTTTGATCATTTAAACAGTTTTTGGAGCCAAATAGTTTTAATTATCGAGTGACCGCTGTATCTGGCCGATAGATAGACAACGCCAACAAAGGAAACAAACAAACAAACAAACACACACACACACACACATAAAGAACGTGTCTGCGCCTGCGTCTCTTGCTATTTCTGGGCTGCCTGTTTGAAAGTGTTTGTTGAACGCCACGCGCTCACACGCCATGCGCTCCCTCTATCTCTCTCACAAACACACAGACGCACAGCGGCACACGCACACAGCCCTACCAATAGCGCGAGAAGCTTTTTCTGCAATCTAATGCGCATCGGTTCTTTCTTTCTCTCTTCCTCACGCTCACACAAACACATGCGCATACGCATATGTATGTGTATTCGATCTATGGCTAGCAGCAGCAGCAGCAGCAGCAGCGGCTGAGGCAGAGGCAGAGACCAGCAGACGTTGAACGCAAGACCTTGAACTTGGACTCAGTTTACGAGTTGAAAAATTGGGTTTTGTTTTGAATTGTTTGCATGTCGTTGTCGTAGTTGTTGTTGTTCTTCTTGTTCTTCTTGTTGTTGCTATTGCTGCTTTTATAGCTTTTTATGTCTTTGTCTCGCTTTTTTCTAGATAGCCCTACGGTTCACTAACGCAGACATCGACTCACACTTAATTAGAGTCTTGAACTAATAAATAATCTGATCAGGTACACAAACAGAATCCACTACTCTGACACATGTGCAAATTCTTGCATGCATGTGCATGCACATTGGGGCATCCGTTATGCATCAGGTTGCACGCTTTAGTTGCGTTTTGTGCTGCAAGTGTGGCATTTCTGGCCATCTTTTTATCCTCTTGTTGTCGTTGTTGCTGCTGTTGCCATCCCCACGCCGCAGCAGACGTTCGCCGGCAGCTGTCTAGCCTTTGTCTAGCCCACACACACACACACACACACTCGCACTATAGCTCGCATACATGTGCAGACAGAGCTTTCCCACTCCAAGTTTTATTTGTAATGGTCGTCGTCGTCGTCATCGTCATCGTCATCGTCGTCGTCTCTCGTTCTAGTTTTTACATAAAACTTTCGCTTTCAGTGCTGTGGCTGTGGCTGCATGTGTGCGTGTATGTTTGTGTGTGCCCCTCTGTAAGTGAGTGAGTGAGTAAATATGTCTGTGTGTGTGTGTGTGTGTGTTTCTGTTTGTGTGCGGACGTTAGATTTTACATTTGACCGGCATTATATGAATGGCAATGGCAATGGCAATGGCAACGGCAAGTGTAGGGTGACAGAGAGGGAGGGAGGGAGGGAGAGACCGGTGTGGAATGTAAGCTGTGTGAATTGTAGGCGCGGGTGTCTGTTGACTCTTGCCACTTGCCTCTGTGTCTCTATCTGGCGGCAACAAGTGGCGATGTGTTTGTGTGTGCGTGTGTGTGTGTCTATCCTATCTACTACGTCTATGGCCATGTCTCTGGCAGTGGCTCTGGCTATGGCTACGGCTGTGGGGGTGGGTGTGGGACTGACCTTGTTCAATGAACGCTCTGTAAACAAGCCCTGCTGTGTGTTACCCCGAGCCACTTATCTTTGCGAAGTGAAATTGGCGTTGCCAAGCGCCTGGCGAGCAGAGCCAACTGATAGAGAACTACTAGAAGAGACTTGGGGCCATGTCTCTCTCTCTCTCTCTCTCTCTCTCTTTCGCTCAGTGTGTGTGTGTGTGGTATACACAACTAACGCAGTTAACCTTGAAAATAGCACACATGGCGAACAGGCCAAACGAAACCGAAAAATGAGCACACTAAAATGCAGTACATGCGATAAGGATGACTACGAGATACCCTGCAAGCGGTCGAGCAAACTCATAATAATAATTTAGATCATTATTGTGTATCAACTTTGATCGTTGCTCCATTTAAAACCCAAAAATAAATATTTCGAATAAATTTTGTTGGACAATTTCATTGTGCAACGATTAAAAAATATACATATATGCATGAACAACAGATTGATAGATTTTTTGCAAATAGCAATGAAAGGGATAATCCAGTTCGATATCAATAAGGCCAGTGCACATACATGTACAAAATATATATATATATATATATA
>SCDY01001912.1:0-20548 GCA_004143825.1 Drosophila micromelanica | reverse complement strand
ACAGAAAAATTGTCCGATTTATTCCCACAATCACATATGCGCAAGCTGCTTGATGTTGATTCCGACCACTTAAAAACACTGCTGTCCGTCCTTAAGATACACCATAGAATGGCGAGGAGTTTAGATTTCCTAGGCACAGCCCTAAAGGTAGTGGCAGGTACCCCAGATGCCTCTGATTTCTTAAAAATCAGGGTAACAAAAAACACAGTTAATAGAATCAAATTTCAGACTTATACCCATAAATTCTGAGACACAGAAACAGATAAACAAACTAACTGATACCATAAACCAAATAATAAAAGCTCAACAAAATAAATTAACCGACACTCCATACTTGTATGAGGCGCTCTTGGCTAGAAACAGAATGCTAACCATCGAAATTCAAAATTTAATCCTTACACTAACCTTGGCAAAATCTGGTATAGTAAATCCTACAATATTAAATCACGCAGATTTGAATTCACTTGTCAAGCAGGACACTCCAATAGTTTGTTTAATAGAAGCCTCAAAAATTAGGGTCCTTCAGTCACGTGGGCACACCACGGCCACTGGATTACATAACGAAATAACTTATATATAAATATATGTATGTATATTAATCAGATCAGATGTAGACACTAAAGCGCTAAGAAGGTACAAATGATAAAAAGCAATTTGAAGTTGTTTTCCCTTTTTTGATATCATAGATATATTAGATATATACGCGTGAGTATATAGAGGCAGAGAGAGACAGTGGGTGAGAGAGAGTGAGCGAGAGAGAGAGGGAGCAAGAGTTTTGACTATAAACTAAAATTAGTGATGACAGAGAACACACAAAAGAGTAATTTCAGAGCTAATATATAGCTATATATCGATAAGGATTCCGATTTGCGACTAACACCAGTTACGCACACTTATAAGCTAATGTAGTATACATATAACGATTTACGATATATATTGATATATATTGAAAATTATAAAAATATTAAATAGTAATTATTATCCAAAATCAAATTCAAATTCCATTTATAAATGAGTTTTGAGTGTTAGAAGCTTTCAGCTGGCAATCACACAGCGAGCATTGCGATCTACGCTAGACCCATAATGAGCATAATGTTGATATATAATTGTTTTGGGAATACATATATAGGATTGTGTGAATGTATCGGATAAATCGCAATGCCACAAACTGTGGCAGCACAGCTGCGGTGGACACAGGAAAAGTTTTCTAGTGCTTAGATTGAATATTAATCAAAAATGTTTCGTGTAACCAACCAATTTTACAAGTTGTACGTCTTAATGCTAGGGTATTGATATTTTTCTCCATTATTATATATGTGTATATACGTATTATTCTAGTCTAAACTTTAAACAGGTTTTTGGGGGCAGGGATCTTTCGATTTGTTGTTGTTGTTGTTGTTGCACATTTTGATTTAGCTTAAAATTTTTGTTTTTTCGTTTACGCATGAGCCAACACCTGACGCCGTTCAGGCAGTGACCGTGTGTGTGTGTGAGTGTATGTGTGTGTTTTTTATATATGTATGAGTGTGTGTGCCAATGCTTAAATATTAGTTTATAGATTGCACTTGATGGGCGTGGCACACACTTGACATACACGCACACAGTCAACGCTCGCTGTCTGAAGGACGTTAGCCTCTGTTGTCGAAGTAGCGTTTCACGCACACACACACACGCACACTCACACACATACACAGGCACAGACACACGCAGTACACTACGCCACACACAAAAACATACACAATACACATAGCAGACTTATATATACTACATAGATACGAATCAGCTGCATTAAGTTTTTAGTTTACATTTTTTGACTATACCAAAAAAAAATAATTTTTTTATTCTTGCACATTTGTTAGCTTGCCCGGTGTGTGTTTGTGTGTGTATGTGAGTAGTGTGTGTGCCAGATGTGTGCGTGTGTGTGTGTGTGCAGAGTATATATATTTATATATATATAAATATGTAAGTAATTCTTAAACCTTAGACAGAATGCTTAAAAGTACTTTCGTTTACTTTTTGATTGAATGTTTAAAAACTTAGCAACTATGAAATTTCACTATAAAAATGTACAATAAAAAAATGACTTTAAGGGCTAATTAAATGTCCGGTATATGTATGTGTATGTGTGTGTGTATTTATGAATTGCCAAAATGAGCTATGATATATATATTGTTTATATAACTTGCTCTCTCAAAATGCATTGCAAACATTGTCGCCGGGTAAATATTTAGGTTGTATTTTATCAGTGTTGATCCATCAATCATGATTGATAAGAAACGGCAAATCTTGAAGTAAATGGTTTGTAATAGCATTGGTAGTTTGGAATGTGCTTGAAGCGTCGGAGTTTCATTTTTAAAAAAGTTCAGCAATCAATCATGATTGATGCACGATATCATACTAACTAAATAACCTATTTGCATGTGCTTTAACTGTCAATATTGCATTATTTAGGGTCAATCATGTACCTCAATCAATCAATCATGATCAATCAGAAAAATGTAAAATGCACAAATGAAAAGACACAAAATGAGTCTGAAAATAGATTACTACAAAAAAAGACTCAATCAATCATGATTGAAGCTCACTAAATGCCCGGATTGTAGTAGGAGTAGACGTTGCTCGGCGGCCGGGTCAAGGCGCGCTTGGCCGCACTCGCCGCGGCCGCCGCCCCAGTCGGATCCTGCTGAAAGGCGTTCTCATAGGAGCGCTTCATCGATTGATGCGATTGCAGTGCGAGGGCGGCATTGCTCGCGGCAGTGGCGCCACCAGCCGCCGCTGCACCGCTGGCGGTGGGCACGCCCGTTGCGGCCGAGCTGCCGGCGCCCGCGAACTGATAGCCGCCGGCGGCGGCAGCGGCGGGCATGTAGCCCAGCTGAAAGGGCTGCAGATAGTTGCGCGGCATTAACACAAACTGCGGCTGGCTGCCCATGGCGGCTGCAGCTGCCGCTGCAGCGCCCGGATGTTGCATGTAAAACTGATGCGGCTGCAGCATGGCGGCATTCGTATAGAACTGCTGCTGCTGCTGCTCGGCGGCGACAGCGGCCGCCTGCTGGTGAGCGAGCAGGCTCTGCTGCGCGATAAACTGTGCCTGGTGACGGGCGAGCAGCGCCGGATTCGCTGCAGCGGCAGCGGCAGCAGCGGCCGCTTGATGTGTGCCGGCCGCCGAGGCGCCCAGCGGCAGATTGAACGGGTAGCCGGCTTGGGCCGCGGAGAGGCCGCTCTGGGCCAGCCCGGTGCTGGAGAGCGAGCCCAGCGAGGAGTGGCTGGACATGGTGGCGGTGGGCGTGGTGGCCATGAAACCGGCCAGGCCGCTGGCCGAGCCCGCCGTGAGCGGTGCGTGCGAGGTGCCGCCCAGCATCGAGGCAGCTGCGGCGGCGGCGGCCACCGGCGACGTTTGCAATGCGTGATGAGCAGCGGCCGCAGCAGCGGCTGCGGCGGCAGCGGCGTGTGTGTGTGCGTGCGCATGCGTGTGTGAGTGTTCGTGTGCGTGTGGGAGTGTGTGTGTGTGCGAGTGTGCGTGTGTATGGGAGTGTGAGCTGATGCCCTGAGCGCCGGTGGGTGGCGGCGGCGGTTGAGCTAACATACCCGGAGAGAGCAGCGAGGGCTGTTTGCCCGCAGCGGCGGCGGCGGCGGCGGCAGCAGCAGCGGCGGCAGCGGCCAAATGGGCGTGGCCCGGATGAGGCGGCGGTGCAACGGGCGAGGCGAGCCCGCCATTTAACACATGATTCATGTCATCGCCGGAGCACTGAAAGACCTCAATGTAGCGGAACTTCTTGCCAAAGACCATGAACTGATTGTGCTTGCGCTGGGCGCACAGACGCGCCGAATCCTCGGAGTCCATTTGAATGAAGGCCTCACCAGAAGGCTGGCCCTGAAAAAGACACATGGAAACGCACGTAAGCAGGCGGCTAACTATTTGGGGAGACACCAGCACTCACTTGGGCATTGATCACCATGTGGACGCCCTGGTAGATGATGTGCTTGGCAAAGTCGTCCAGGAAATGGAGGATGTGCTCGACCATGGCCTCGTAGGGGAGTCCGCGGAGCCGTATGCAATTCTTGGTGGTGCCCGAGGTGATGAGATGCTGTGGGGCATGGGGAAGTTGGGGGCACAGGTTAGCGTGGCTAGCGTTAGCGGTCAGCGGGTTGAGGGCGTGGCCAGCGGCGGCACCCACCTGCGGCAGCAACGGCAACTGCATGGTGGGCAACTGTGCTATCAACGGCGGCTGGCTGTGGCTGTTCGACTCGTAGGTCTTCGGGTCCATCGACCGGTTCAACACCTGCTGCACCTCCGCCGTCGTCGACCGGAACAGCTCAATGTACCGCTGGCCAATCGACTCCCGATGGCGTCCCAGCGCCTTCGACGAGTCACTCTCGTTGGCGAACAGCACAAAGGCATCGCCGGTGGCGCGTCCGTCGGGCTTCTTCACAAACAGGACGCCCTCGTTGCCGTCTAGGACATGGCAAGGCGCCTCGCCGGTAGTAAAGAACTCCAGCTGGAAAAGACGGAACGAGAAAACGGTTTAAGTACACTCAGCAAAAAACAAAACAGTTTGTGCTTAAATCTTATTCTAAGATTTTAATAAAATAATAATGTAATTGATTATTTGAAAGCTAGGCAATTTTCAATAATAAATGAAATTCGTAATCTATTTTAAGCTCCATAGAGTGTTATGAAGTCAAGGATTTCCTTTAGAATGTCTTAAAATAAAAGACTCGAAGTTGATGCTAGATGCACTTTTTCTCTATGTGTATACAAAAGTGTAGAAAACGTATTTAAAGTAAAAGTAAGAGTTCTTTTAATTTTTTTTTAATTTTCACTAAGTTTAAAGTGAAAGTTAATTAATACGTAATTTTAGTATATAGTATATATATAGTATATAATATAAATGTAGTGTTTAACTATTATTTGAATTATATTTTAACATAGATGATAAGCTTTTAAATCAATCAATGTTGGAAGTTATTCCAATTTAAATGGATTTAGAAAACAACAAAATATAATTAAAACTTTAAGAGCAAAAACTTATAAATTGTATCAAAGTTATAACGAAACTTACCACTTGCTTGGCCGTACAATCGTAGGGCAGGCCGCGCATGCGTATTATCACCTGGGCGCCCTTGGAGAGGAACGCCTGCGCCTCGTTCGACGCGCCGCCGGCAATGGCCAGGAAATCCTCGCCCGAGGCCCGATATACCTCAATATAACGGGAGCCAATGTGATGCTTGTGGCGTTTCAGCGCCATATCGCGATGCTCCTGGGAAACAAAGCGTATCAATGCTTCACCGTTGCGCCGGCCCAGCGGCGATAAACACAAAGCGACGCCGCCTCTGCGGGGGAGAGAGACAAAAAGAAAGAGAAAGAGATGGAGAGAGGGAGAGAAGGAGAGAAGGAGAGAGTTGCAAGCAGTTGGAGAGTGTTTGAGTTTTGATAAAGAAAATTCAGGCAGAGCATTTCATCTGCCGCCCGTAATCTGCCGCTGACCCGCTGAACTTTGATAAGCCGAAGCGGCCAGCGCGCATCTTATCAATGGGTTACGTCGATCTATTTTAATACGCTTGCAGAGCGTGTCTTCCAATTATGTCAAACAATACGTAACGCATATCTTCACTGACTGTTTGTTTTGACAGTCTAATTGATTGATGATCAAGTTAGAAAGCGGAATTTTTAACAGAAGTTGCCTTTTGTTCCGTAAACACAAAACTTGAGCAAAGTTTGAAAAGTACGTACTACAGATTTCATTTAAATTCCTTTTCAAAATTTTACAATCTAAAATATATGACATGAAATATTATTATTTATATTTTTGTTTTATTTTAAGTAGAAAAGAATAAGTATCAAGCCAATTATTTGAAGCATGGCATAGTCTTCCGGATTGATTTGCTATACTATATTTATATATGATAAATCTGCAAGCGTATCTAATCTTCGGCTAGCCGAAGCGATCTTTCATTATAGTTTTTTGAACTCACTTGGCTACGTTGAGTCCCCGAAAGAATTTGGCAATATCCTGATCGCTGCTCTGCCAGGGCAAACCGCGGGCACGCACAATACAATTGCCGTCCACCTCGTCGTCAATTGAGCTGTAACAATTAGGTAAAATATAAACAACAAAATATATAAAAATTTCAATGAAAATTAAAAAGGTTGGTTTCAGTGTACAATTACAATTGATTTCGTAGAAGGGTAAGGAGATCTGAGACAGTATATATATGATGTGTGTATTTTATAATCTCTATGTAGCCGGTCTAGACCCTAAGCTGTGCCTTACTTATGCAACCGGCTAGACTTGGGCGTCTTTGGACTTTTTTTGGTTTTATTTTGTTTTTTTGTGTTTTTTGGTTTTAGTTTCTTGGCTCAAGTCACGTTTCGTTTTTCAAGACCTTATAAACATTTTTTGCTGACTTTTCACATAGCCAGAAATCATATACACATACACACAGAGTTCGTCGCAACAAAAACAAATAAAAACATGAATAATCCAAACAAGCAGCGACAGCGCAAAAATTGAAAATATAATCATAATATTCTGATAATTAGTCAGAAATATTTTCATGAATGCTTTGCACTGATTTGCTTTACCTGCGGCGTCTAATTGGAATTATTTTTAATAGCTTTTTTGGCACCGAACACAGTTGTTTCGAAGTCTATGCAAACTTCAATATATATATATATATATACTATATACTATATATGGTTATATATGACACACTTATTTGTTGAGCGTAATAGAGGTTTTTCTTTTTCTTTAATTTTTTTAGCGATAACAATAGTCACAATTCATCAGCGACTCAGAATTCGATGCGTTTCCAATTTCAGCTCTTTAAAGATGTGCCGTGATGTTTACCCGGGTACGAGTTCTTATCGCGTCCGGATCCAATCGTTGACTGAGCCGTTTTTCGTCGGTCGAGCTGCGATCCATTGTCGCGACGCATCGCTTACAGTTTGTGGATTCTGAGTTTAGTTTTTTATTTTAATATATTTTTTTTTAATTTTATTATTTTTTTTTTTTTTATTTTGTGTTTTGTGTACATTTGAGTGGCTTTTGAGCACGAAATGGTGCAGACCTTAGCACACAAGAAATTGGAGCGTGTCAAGCGCTGAATATACTCAGCCCTAAAAGACAGACAGACATGAGCATGAGACTGCAGCTGAATGTGAGTGCTACTCAAAACTTGTGAGTGTTTAGAGTTGAGTTTGTCAACTCAAAGCGAGGGCAGGTACCGGAAAGTGTTCAGGAACTGAGTCAGCGGAGTTCCAAAGTGGGACACAACACATCAATGAAAGCGATAAATTGATTTTAATCATATAGATAATGCTGCTTATCGATCTATTTATTTATTTGCATACCTTAAGCAGGTTTAAATCTAGTTCAAGTTCCATTATAAGCAAAATTGTCTTAAGATATTTGCCACTTGATTAACGTAATTGTGTTGTGTGTGTGTTTAATGTTATTTACATACTGCGCAGAGTATATTGGATGTGTACAATCGAAGTATGTATATATTCGCAATTCTAAATTTTAAAACAATTTTTTCTAAAATAAGTAAATACATAATTTTTGACCAAAAATTAAGAAAACAATTTTTTTAAATAATGGAATATAGTGCCATCAATCATAAAAATCGTTGTTTTTTGTTGTTTTTTATGCGAAATATGACATTCTCAGTCGATTAAAAGCAAAAACTCGCAATTCTAAGTTAAAAAATTTTTTTTGTCGAAAATGAGTACGGGGGGAGTACATGCTTTTTTCCCAAAAATATCAAAAAAAATTTATTTTCAAATATGCATAAAATTTGAATGTAGAATCAATCTGTAGGACAAATCATGACAAAAATGACATCAATCGTGAGAATCGGTTCAGTTTTGACAAAGTTATGGTGGTTTCGGATATAGGAGCCATGCATCCAACAGCTTTACAAGTCAAAATGTTTGTCAATTTTGACCAAAAATTTTACCTTCTCAGAATCACCTTTAAAGTTAATTTTCATGATATTTGTGACAAATACAATTAATTAAAAATACAAATTTGGAATTCTAAATTTTGAAACAAAATTTATTTTCGAAAATTAGTAAAATGGATTTTTTGACTATAAGATTCAAAAAAAAAGTATTTTCAATAATGGTTATATTTTAAAAGCAGAATCAATTAAGTGGACAAATCATGAGAAAAATTATATTTGACAAAGTTATGCTAGTTGAAATATGGGAGCTATAGATATGGAGCTTTCCATGCCAATATTTTTGTTCATTATAATCTGGGTTATTACGTGTTTATATTCAATGTATATTACAGACATCGAGACGAAGCCAAGTTTCAATCTTTGCTATGATTATAATCGCACATGGATTAGATCCAATTAAATATTTAGTATTATTTTATTTTTCTTTTCTTTCATTAAAATTTTTATACATTTTGCTACCTTGTATATATTGATATTTTATGATTTTGAATTTATGATCTAATGATCTGTTAGTTTAGAAATACCACTTACCAAATACCAGGTTCCAGTACTAAATTAACGAGTTCATTTGTATCAAATTTATGACCTATAAAAAGTATATTCTTTAGTTCGAAATCTCTTCAAAAATGCACTCAAAACTAGGCTTACCCGCCTGGAGCAATGTTTGAATCACAGATACCATATCGCGAGATTCGCGTATAAAGTAATCATTATCTTCCACAGACGTCGCATTAAGCTCTTCAATAAAAGAGGTGATGTGATGTTTAGTACCGTTATCGGGAAGGAGAAAAGGGACACTCACCTTTTAGCATTTCACCAATAGATTGTGGCATGGGCAACACGGGTGACTGCAGCATCTTCTTGATGTCCTTGAGCGGCACGAGGGCACGTGATAAATCACCCGATTTGTAGCGCTGGAACTCCTTGCGCAGATCGCTGAATCTGTTATAATAGGCGGGCAGCTCAACGTCCTTGGCGCAGGCCTCCCGATGCAGGCACTGGCGCAACGGCAGCTGCCCATCGGTGATCAACTTGATTTCCGTATCGTTGAGCGATAGCGAGCGTAAATAGGCATCAAACTGTAAAGAGGTATAGATATTATTAAGATCTATGTACGAAGATATTAAAAGTTCTCATATTCGATATGATACTCAAAATAACACAATTTAATTAATCAATTTGCAGATGACAAAATTATTATAAATGATGTGACAAAAAATAATAATGCATAATTAGTTTATCTTTATATTTGTTCTGACTGATTGATTGGTTAATTAATGATTTGTTGTGCTGAATAATTGATTGAATAAGGGCCAACACACAGCCAAAATATCAAAGAAAGGATAAGTGAATGCTGTAATTTTCCCGAAATCTTAAAAAATGTTGTTGAAAAAGCTGCGAAACTTGACTTAAAATAGTTAATTAATGATAATTAATTATAGGTGCGTTTGACACTTTTCGCAAAATATGGGAATTGTTTAAATCCGTTTTGTATTTGTTGCTGCTGTTAGTGTTGTTGTTGTTGCTGCAATTATTTTCAATTAAATGGAAAATACAGAAACAACAGTTTTAGCCATGTCATCGTGAGTAAATATAACAAGCAGCTTTATGTCGCATTAGTCGCTGTTAACGTATCTCTGAATGGAATTGCCATATCTCAGCTGGCGTTGGCCCTTTGGAGAGATCCTCCACCCCACTCTCCATCTACCCCCCTTTTGGATAAATATTTGCCAGAGCAACGTTCTGGCCATTTATTAGCCATCTGTGTATTGACCAAGCAAATTAGTATGCCAGCCAAAGCAGACATACTCAATAGCTTGTACCCCCAACCCCACTTCCACTCTTTCTATAATTGAGTTGCTCTCTCTTTCTAGCCTGCATTACGTCACGTGTAGTTTACGGATCTGATGCCGCGTGTCTGTTGCCAAAGATGCACTCCTCTATATATAATACGACAACTAATTGGCATAACGCATAGTCGTCTACAAACTCTGTAAAATGGATTAGTGATACCCGGGTGCAGAGTACAACATCATCTTAATGATCCCAAGTAAGTTAGGCATCGCCACAGATTACAGTTGCTGAGTTCATTAAGGTTTCTTTCAGTTAAAGGTCACGCCATATTTATTAATTTGTTTTGAATAGATATCGGAATACTGTAGTAAACTGATTGCTTCACAAATTTGCAAAAAAAAAATGGGGGAAAAGAAGTATATTGAAATTATCGGAATTCCTACTTTTCCACTTTTATGGCCAAATATTAAATACACATTCGGACACATTTAATGTAATATATTTTCACAAAGAAAAATTTAATTTTCTACCAAAACTTCATTTATAGAGCTATTTTATAAGTAGTGCAATATTGGAAATATTTTACTTGTCTATAAAAGAGCTATAGATACAGATATATCAGATGTGTATACACTTAGCTATTTAATTGTTCTTTACATTAATTTAATCATCACTCAATGAGTTTTCCTCACAATATACGTACATATTTATATAAAATTGTAAGAGAGACTGCACCCAAGTTTACAGTACTCATTCTCGATCTGAAAGAAGCTTTATATAAAACATCTACATAATGTAAGTATTTACCCCGAAAGCGTTTACATTTCCGTAACAACAACGGACGGGTTTTTGGGGAATAAGGGGCTTGGGGGGCCCAAAGGCTTGTCAAAATGCTCAAGTAGCTCACTGCTGTGTGCTGGTCGCTTATCAGAGACTGTGTGTGTGATAAGATTTGAAGTCGAACGCTTCAGCACAGCTCCACAGCTCCCAATCAGTGGCGCTGTCCATGGAATAAAATACAAAAAAAACACCAAACCAAATGAGGAAATGCAATCCCCAATGACTCGACAAGTAGAACCATCCAAACTATACCCAGCAGCATGGGCTTCTGACAAATCTTATCTCAGGATTGATTATTGTACCCCAGCGTTAAGCCAAATTTAAGATCTGACCCACAGCGCAGCTGAGATTATCAAATGGATTTGGACTACAGAATAGAGCAGCGCAGGCTCTCTTTCTTTTCGCTCTCTTTCTCTTTTAGAGTAATCTTATCTGATTTATTAAGGTGACTCCGACGCGCGATTAACAGGTTGTAAAAATGTTTTACTCGTCTCCTCATTTTCCATTCCTTTTCTCTTATCTCCCCTTAATTGCTGATTTCACTCTTTATTTTTTCCCTTATCTCACAATTATAAGTTTTTCTATTTTCCCCTTTTCTATTTTACCTTCTCTTCGTTTGTTTCGCCTTTTACTCCTCTGCGGCACCTTATAAAACTCTCTTTTTACCAAACTTTTCTCGTAACCTTTTATTCGCTTGCTTTTCCCTAATTCATTCCTATTTCATTCTGTTACCAATTTTGAAATTCATTCCTTTTAGCTTTTTAATTTCCTTTCTCCTCTTAAAATTTTGTTTTACTTATATTTTTTTTTAAAATGTCTCCTACCTTTCTACTTTCCTGCACGTTTTCATTTTCATGGGAGATATGTGGAACATGGAGTCCTCCCCATCATCTCTCATCTTTTTCTCTTTCACCCTCCTTTCACTCACCTCCTCGATGGCCTCGTTGAGCGGCTTGCCAGCAGCTTGGGCCTCCGCGATGGGCAAAATGACTTCGTTGCTGTTCTCCAAGGTGTTTAAGCTGATGCCATTTGTTGCGCTGTTCCCGCTGCCGCCGCTTGTATTTGTGATGCTATTCATTGTATTGTTGTTATTATTATTGTTGCTGTTATTGTTATTATTTGAGCTATTATCGCCGACGTAGCCAATGGCCAATGGCGGTGAGCAGGCTGTGTTATTGGTAGCATTCGAGTTGTCCGATGAGCTAGATATGGTGCGATCCTTAATGAAGTAGCCATCAGGACGTACGAGTATTTGTTTGGTGCCAATGATCTAATAATAAGAAAAAAAATTGAGAAAAACGTAAAAATTTTAAAATTAACCAAGTTAAAAAGCCTTACAAATTAATTATAAAATAAGCAGATCAAAACCACATAAAATATTTTTTTTATTTCTTTTGTTACAGAAAAATAATATGATTAACTAAAGATATTTTTGAAAACAAAAAAATTATACTCAGAACGCAGTGAAAACCACAATAAAACTTGAAAATCAAAATAGTTAAGCTATAAAAAATGTTATAAAAAAAATAATGCTACCCCCTTACGTTTGATAAGAAAATGGGGTTTCAACACTATTAAAAAACCAACAATAGGCTTTTTGTTTGTCCCACCAACGAACTTTGATCACAACCCAAAACATAAATATCAGTTCCAAACATTAAAGCATTTTAGTGGTTTTTCTGGCATTACGTTTCCAAGTGAATCACTCTGTCCGTCGCCAGGCATTTAATCAATACAATCAAGGTGCAAAAAGTGTTTAGCATATTACACAAAAAAGGAAAAACACAAAAAGAAAAGCAGACGATCCACATTGATAGAGGCCTATGGAACTTGCGTCAGCGGATATGACTGATCGGAATCAGAATTGGGAATTGGGGATCGAGTGTTGAGTGTATTGAAAATTAGAAATGGAGAATTGACAGCGAGTGCGCCTGCAGGTAGCTGGTCTCGTATGCAAAATACGCACAGAGTGAAACTAAACATGAAACAAACAGTATTTTTTTGTTTTTTGAATTTTTTCGGATTACTGATTTTTGACTTCTGATGCCATCGATTTGCATAGCTTCTGAATATATATATATGACGATGACAATGCACAAGGGGCCTATATCTATGTACGTAAGATTCCGCACGCAAATGCTGTATGAAATATTTATGAGAATGCCTGATGTTAAATTCAACAACAAAAATAAAAAACAGAATGAAAGCAAGGAACGAAATAAAAGCAAAAAAAGATTTCCTCACACTCTCAGCGTGGTGGGGGTTACAACTGGGGTTAAGCTCGGCGCTAATTATGCGCAACGGACCAAAATAAGCGATTCATTTGACCAGTGAGAGAGCAAGAGAGAGAGATACATAGAGAGAAAGATACATAGCATTTTGTCATATATTAAACATTGACGATTATGGAAAATTTAGATCACGTCGTATTGACCCATTGAAAAATATATAAAAAAAATAGTAAATAAAAACCGGAATATCTGAAGCGAATAGTCTAAACGACTATTAAATGAGCCGCTGTTTCTAGATCAATGAAAACGTGCCAAGAGAGCCAGTTCTGCTGTCCACAAGTTGTGAGTCGCGTGCCGAGCACCGCCCCGCCCCGTCCCCCTAAAACTGAGAGAAAACTTTATGAAATTAACCGAATGTCAATGCAGAAGTCTTGGCCTGGCCTAGAAGTTGTTAATAGCTTCAACTTAGATAAGGCTTTAGGCTTACGCTTCAGTTCAGGCGTAAGTTTAAATCACAAAAAAAAAGAAATAAATAAAAACTTTATGCAAGTTACGCTCTTTGTGTTTGTCCCCCTTCCCTTTCCAGACACAACCACGAATGTTAATTAACTTTAATTGTTGCCATACTAGTCATAACTAGCCTATAATTAACATGCCAATTACTGTTGCAGTATATATGTGTGTGTGTTGTGTTGTGTATCTGTCAATTCAAAGCAATTTTGCTGTTGCAAGAAATCTATAACACTTGGCTTATTACCTGGCCAAGAGAGATAAAGCGAGAGAGAGCAAGAGATTGCATGTAGAGGAAAAATTCGCGCGGAAGGAAACTCTTGACAGATTTTTCATTTTCTGTGTTGTTTTTTTTTTTTTGTTTTGTTTTAGAAAGCCAACAATTTGAAGCTGTCAATTGGCTGTCCGAACGAGTTCAATAAACTCCAACAGCAATTTAAGCAAATTTAACTAATGGCAGCTGAAGTCAAAGATGAGCTGAGACGCACTGAAATACATTCCCATATGATCTCACCCGAAGGCGAAATAAAGTGATGAGAGAAATCGTTTGGAATATTTCCATATCTTGTTATCAAAAAAAAAAAAAACAAAGGTGAAAGGTTAAACGGATTGGGAAGAAATCCTTTGAATACCAAATGACAATATTGAACAGAACAGCTAGAACTAGCTAGTCTAAAGAAACAAAAAAGATTGAAAAGGATCATATATCAAAAATGGATAAAACTATAAATAAAAGAAATTACTAGAGGTGGGATTAAGAAGGGTTATAAGAATTCATGATCTTTTTATCGAAAATAGAAAAGAAAATGTTGAAATAAAAGTGAAGAATAGTAATCATTCATTTAAATGTCAGATTAATTAACTGGATATGTGCAATCATTTAGAAGAGTTTCTTACGCCTGTTTCATTAGAGAAAATTGATTTAGAAGAAACTAAACAATAAAAGTGCTCAAAGTTAAATATATAAAAAATGATCAGTAAATCGAAATTAGTAAGTACTTTGCCCCATGGGGTAACCTAATACAAATTTTCTGCACTTTCATGCAAACACATCATTTTATTTTGGTTGTCACAGCGATAAGGAAGTCAGCACCTGATTTCTAAGGGGTGTATATGGGTACTCTCATCAAATTTGAATTCTAATCAACAATTTACGGTGCCAAAATAGTGGAACTTGCGCTCCATTTGGCAGGTTAATTGCAATCAAGAAATCAAAAAATTATATTAAAAATAGTCATGTCAATGCCAGACAGACAGACAGCCACAGCAGAGACCAATTATTATATTTTCATACTATTTGGGCATTGAGTATGCGTCAGCTACCCAACACTGACAGCTCTTTTCCAGCCGATAAACAATCGTTGAGTCGCATTCAAATGTTGCAGCAATTTGAAAGTGTTGTTTTGCTTTTTCGGTTATGGTCAATTATTCTATATACACACTTTATAGCTATTTCATAAGCCATTAAAAATTAAAGTTAAAACTTTGCGGCCAGTTAAGAGGCGTTTGAGGCCGGGCCGTTGCGGCTCAGCGCGTTTAGTTTAGTACAAGAATACTCTGTACTTGTGAAATGTGGAAAAAAGGTTAGCAAGGTGTAAAAACTAAATACGATTCTCATTGATCCTATATACTAAATGCTACAAGGCCAAGTTTCTATCTTCTATTTATTAATTTATTAATATTTAGTAAAACCCCTGTTGATATTCAATTGTGATTCTTAGCTTATATTCCATCACTCCTAAGATCTAAGATCTCAAATTATAAGTACTTAAGTTATTCTTAAAAGCCATAATTAAGTATCTCATAGTCGGGCAAGCATATTAGTCTATGTCGTTTTTAGTGTATATTATTTAGCGATTTCGTCGGCTTTCCTACGTAGTTAGGAGGCTACAAATCAAACGGATGACAACAGGGCGGTTTAGCCAGCAAATAAGTCCAGCCCATAAATACGTACATATATATTTATTATTACATTTTCGTACATTAACCCAGGCTAATAATAATTTACAAAAAAGTCTGGATCGTTTTTTTATGACTATAGAAAGTTTTTTAACCATATTTTCCAGCTGTTTCTAATTGAGTTTGAGGTAACTTTCTTCTGCTTATCAACAATAAATTATAATTGACCCAAAATTTATGCTACACAAAAAAGAAGAAAGAAAATATTGCAAAAATTCAACAAACAAAAAAATATATGTTTAATAATTTGGCAAAACTAATACAATGGTTAGAGTTGTCCCATTTAGGATGGAGTGCCCAGACACCTGCTAGACTTTAAGATGATAAATTTCGAAAGCAGTAGCCAAAATCTTACAAACATGTTTGACCTCGCGAACTGTCGACATGGGTTATAGTCAAAAACACAAAAAAAAATAAAATAAACTAAAATAATGCAAAGCATTTTAACGAAATCTAATGAACTCTGGTCGCTTTCCCAACGTTTGACCGGGGACTTACCGCAGAGATTACCATAATAACAGCCAAAACGCAAACCAATAAACCTAAAGTCAGACTATGTTATTTGCGAAAGTTTAAATATAGTCAAAAATAAATAAATAAATAATAAATAACAAAAAATATCCAATTTGAATTCGCTTTGCCAGCTACCATTTATAAAATTAATCATAATTTGGCCAAAAGCGTAGCTAATAATGGAACCCAAAAGACCCTGACTACCAGACACTGCTGGCCCTATAGAGTTAAACTGTGGCGTTTAAAAGGCAGAAATACTATGCCATTAAAAAGCACTTAATGTCATCCACATCCCGAATTTGAGATGCACTCACAAAAATGTTGCGTGCTCAAGTCATAAAAGCAATAAACAAAAATTTAACTGGAAGATCTAAAAGTAATGCCGAGAACGCAACAGACAGGCAAACATCGGCTAAATGCTTGTAAATACAGGTAAAGCTAAAGATGCACGCCACTACATACTATATGTATACTGTAAAATCAAGCAATTTTCTTCATCATATAAAGTCGAAAAGTCATATTAGGCATATAAGAGCCAGCACACGAGATCAACGTCACGATGAGCAGCAGCACGCAGCTTTAAATCGCACTTAGTGTCCCAAAGACGTACGACAGAAGGGGTGCAAGTAGAAGGAGGGGAGGGTTTGGGGTACTCTACGTAACATTCAGGCAACAACTATGTATTGCGCCTGTTGTCAAGCATTTTGCAAATAATATTGCGTCTATTGAAATTATTGACCAGACAATATGCGATTTTTTGTTTGCGATTCGCGTTTTGTTTTTGTTTTGCATGCAAATGGAAAAAATAAGAAAAAATTGAAATACTGTGGAAACTCTCAAATGAAAAATCAAAATCAAATATTATGAAAATGCCAAAGTTTAAGCAAGCAAAAATATCATCAATTGATTATGAAAGCTTTATTCAAGAGTATTTCTTATATTTTCTTTACTTTTATGCAACAAATCTTGAAGTATATTTGGAAAACCTTTTGGAAAAGTAAATAGGAAAAAACGCTTTAAGTGGAAAACTTTATAAATTAAGTCTTTGACCTTTCTTCTTTTTCTTTTTTTTCTTTGTATAATATTTCCGCAACTAATATTTTTTGAATATTCGGAAAAAAGTGAAAAGGTAACTAAATTTAAAAGCATAGATAATTCCTTTAATATTATACAACAGATAATTCCTAAAGAACTCTGTTATAGAAAAATATATCGGTATACTAAATATAGTTAGCGCTATCTAACTAGAAACAAGATTATGAATTTATTATAAACCTGTTAAGAGCAATTTATAAGATCTCATTTCTTTATATTCGCACAACAATGTCAAACTTTTCCATGGAAAAATTGAATATATTTCAAATGGATCATAAACTGTTGAAGTTGAAGTTAAATGGTATATGATTATATGGTATCTTTGCATTTTCGAGAATTATTCGCAGTTCTTGCATAGAACAAAGCTTAAACTTGAGTTTTACTTGGAAAATTATTGCTTTTAGAAAAGTAAATATACGTGAGGAATGCTTAAGCAAGTCTTTATATATAGACATATGTACATAGATGTGACGTTATTTGTAGGGATTTCGCAATACCAGATACAAAAGTTTGACGACGTTTTAGTAATTTTCAAACAATTAGTGTCAATCGCTTGGTAAACTCAAAATATGCAAATACCGAATATGAACAAGTCGTTTTATTTATATAGTTGCCGGATAAGGTGTCACGGCTCCCTTTACCGTCCGCCTCTTACTCTTTATCTCCCTAACCCCTCACCCCTATATTGCTCGTGTTGATTAACAGACCAATTGAATGCTTCCTAGCCTAAGCAATGGCTACAATCAACAGCCTCAACTATTATTTTATTTGTTTACCCTGTAACTATAAAAAGAATTGAAAAGGTATAGTCTAAAAAAAAACATAATTTATTGGCCAGCATCAACATCTACACACGTACTAAACTAAAGTTATTCAGACTCATGAAGATACAAATTCTAAACATTTTCAAGCAAATTTACATCTTCCATCATTCAAATTAACATAATTTCTAATTTAAAATGCTCTCATTTATAATCACTGATCATTAATGTGAACCTTTTGATATCGCTCGCAATGAAATCGCATTGCAAATTGCTAAACAGTATTGATTGTTGTGACCTCAAGTATCTTATCTGGCCGAGCAGCTAATTTCATAATAATCATAAAATTGATTAGAGAAAAGATGTACAAACGAATACCTGTAGACAATTTAGTTTTAAAAAGACAAATATAAATACAGTTGCAGACTTATAGAAAATTGTATATAAATTTTTATATTTCCATTCCAATTTCATACTTTTGCATAGCTTCATAATGCGGATCTTTAGTTAATTGAATTAAACATAACTACAGGGTATTTCATAGCATATTTCTTCATTCTACAGCTTGCTAAGCACTTGATATTTTTAAACGAATCAAAGTCGAGCTGCTGTCGTTATTGTTGTCGTCGTTGTTGCTGAAACATAATCAACGCGCACAGTTGAAAGTGCAGCTTATACAACTACAATGTGTATATCCGAGTGTGTGTGTGTGTGTGTGTGGCGCTGTGTCTGTGAATTCATTAATTAAGCGCCAACAGCGCGCGCTTTCAACAAAATGGCGTCGTTCAGTAGGCGGTGCTTAAACTGTGCCCCCGTGACACACTCGTGGCGTGTGTGAGGTCCCCCCGCAGCTCTGTTTTGATGGGAAAGGCGTTTCTCTCATAACTCACCTGTCCCGTGCCCACTTCCAGCAGAACATAGACCAGCAGTATAATTTCCTTTTCATCGGAGCCGAGACCGGGTCCATTCTGGCCACAGGTGGCTATGTAAAGGGAGACAACGTGCTCGGGTACCTGCATGATGACGATGACGATGATGATGATGATATTGATATTGTTGATATATTGTTGATGATGATGATCTTGTCTTTGATCTCTCAGAAAAGTGAGTCGCTCTCTCACACACTCTCTTAACACCGTTAGATATGTGAACGTTTCTCAAATATCTTTCACAAGTGGGCGAGTTGCTTTCTATTTGCAATCAATGCCAGTTTTTGTCGCTGCGGAACTGACGGCAATGCATTCTACGGTTAAGTTAAACACCCATAGGTTGTGCCTGAAAAAAAGACAAACAAAGGTAAATTGGGTATTATACAATATTTGAACCTTTGCAGTAGATGTATTTGAACTGCAATTAAATAAAATGAAACTCATTAAAAATGCATTTAAAAGAAATGTCAAGCAAGGCGAATTGGCAGCGAACGCAACCATTTGAGTTGCCAATTGGAAATTTATTTGCAGCGACGTTGCCAATTTGCAGTTTTGTGAAAACACGGTCGAATTTCTAATTAGATAACCAAACTAAGCGACGTTGCCAATTTTGGGTTAATATAAATTTATGTGCGACGTTGCCAATTTGCACAGCAATTAATGCAATGATCCCAATTTAATTTTTGTTGAAATGTAACGTTGCATGATTTCAGTTTTCTAATTTAAATGACAATCAAAGTCAAATGACATTGAACTTAGAAAAGCGACGTTGCCAATTTGCCCAGCTATTAATGCAATGATATATTAAAAAATAAAAGATTGCCAAATCTTAAATGTGTATATAAGATAAATGACGTTTAACTAAACTATGCAACATTGCCAATTTTCGTATACATTAATACAATTTAAGGCAAATGTTGCACACAATTTAAAGTTAAAGTTAATCAGACGACCCGAACGACATTTTGTATAATCTAAGCAACGTTGTCAGTTTTCAGTTTGCTATTGCTGACGTATTGGGCGACTTTTAAGTTAACCAAGCGACGTTGCCAATTTTCCGTTTGTCATTTTAGCACATAAAATAAAATAAAAATCAGACGACTTGAGCGACATTTAACGAAGTAAGATACTAAAACACCTCAATAACATGCCCCAAGAGGTCAAATTGAAATGATCAACCTGCACAAAACGATTTGAAATTTAATTTTGCTCGCTCGAAAGCTAGCTACACAACCAACACGGTTGCTAACCCGTCACCAGTGCCCAGTGCCCAGACAAAATAATGGACAAAGTCAAGCAAAAGGCGAATGTAGAAACGTTGACGACAACGAAAAAATTAAAGTGCAATTTTATGAGCATTTTTAATGTGAAAAGCAAACACAAACACGAACAAAGCCAGCATCAAGCTCTGCTCGACTGGCTGACTGAGAAACGGAGCGACTGAGGGACTGACAGACAAGCTCTAAAACCAACTGCAGAGGCAAAGGTTGCCGGCGCGCATGGGTTAATCGGGGTGCACAGACGCACAGAGAATCATCGCAAGCTTCGGTAAACGCAATCGTGCGCGTTTATGGCGACTTTTTATTGTAATTAAAATTTGAAATAATGCAACAAAAAAAAAAATATATAATAATAATAAAGTAAAACAAAAGAAACAGAAAAATATTCCAAGCTTTCTGTAATTAAGACAAGCTAAAGCGATTTTAAACAGTTTGCGACAGTTTCTCAATGCTGAAATGTTTTTAGCTTAACCTATTTTTACTTTGTACGTTTTTTTTTTTTTGCCTTGTTTCTGCATCTTTTCAGTTGTCCGCACTTCTTTAACAACATATATTGTTTCAGTAAAAACTGAAAAGAAAACAAGTGAGAAGGCTCTAGTCGGGGCCGCCCGACTAGGAGATACCCTGAACCCTGCGATCTGGTTCCATAAACATTTCAGCTCGTTTACACA
>SCDY01001911.1:0-20553 GCA_004143825.1 Drosophila micromelanica | reverse complement strand
TATATATATATATATTTATAATTAGATCAAGTAATAGAATTATGGTTGCTTTCAATCAAATTTTTTTGTGTTTTATAATCGTAGCTGAGATGCCGCAATATTAATAATAATAATTTTATTATTTCAAACAATCAACCTAAATACGAAAGTAGGATTGTAAACATGCAAATAAATAAATTCCTAAATTCCTGTTCGAATATTTCGAAAATATACATATATATTTGTGGGAATGTTTTAATACTATGCAATAATAACATGTATAAATTAATAAAACTAAAAACGAAAACAAGTAAAAATCTAAAAAAAAAAAAACAAATAAATGAATAAATGAATAAAACAAACAATGCAAAATAAAACTAAATAATACAAACTTATGAGCTAACTAGTAATTTAAAATTAATTGATTAATTAATTAATTAATTCCCTAGCAAATGTTTTTATCAACTAGCTCAGAAATTGCATAAAGAAAGGAAAATCTGCAATTTTTGTATTTCACACTAGTTGAATTTACCGATAAACAGTTAGCTGTATTGCCTGATAACTATAACTATAAATAATTTGAGCGCTTTCCCCACACCGCGCACCACTGTGCGCCACTGTGCACAATCGAGTAGCACTGGCGGTCGCTTTGGTACAAAAGTGGCTCTCATTCATTCGCCGCAACGCGCTCTGTTCGGAGGCACGCAGCCCTCAGCCAACAGCAACAGAAATAAGAACAGCAACAGCTACAACTGACTGATCGCATACTCAGGTTGACTCGGTGAAGAAGCCGCCATGAACAAATACGCCTTGCTGGCCGTGTGCCTGATGGCCGCCTTAGGCGCGGTGCTGCTGGAGGTGCGGGCCAGTCCCAGTCCCAGTCAACAGCAGTTGACTTCCAGCCAGCTGGAAAGCGTCTCGGCGCAGTTCCTGCCGCCGGAGTTTCGCAACACGAATGTCAGCATGGGTAAGTGACATAACCCACACGTAATCGAGAGAATCGATCATGGAATGCGCTGCCTGGTTTCAGAGGATATTAAGCGTGCGTACCGCGAGAAGTGCAAGAAGGTGACGGGCACGGATAACTCAACGCTGTATCAGGATATCGAGGAGGCTGCCGTCAAGCTGGGCTCCTGTCTCAACAGTCTGGCCAATCTGACGGCCCTGCAGGCCGAGATGGACGAGGCCCGGCCACTTGGTAACCTGGACACTGTCTTCAGCAAGTACTGCAAGCGTGCGCCGGAGGCTCAGGACTGTGTGCGTGCATTCAACGCGAAGGTGAAGCCCTGTCTGACCGAGGAGGAGCTGCGCCAGCAGGCGACTATGATGCGGATTGGCGCCTCACTGCTGGGCTTCGCTTGCTCACGTGACGGCGGCCAAATCGCGCTCTTTGTGGCCGAACAGGGACCCGAGTGCCTCGAGGCGAACAAGGAGAGCATCAGCAACTGCCTCAACCGGTCGTTTCATCAGTATATACCCAAGGATGGACAAGTGCCCGATCTGATGAGCCGGCCCGAGCTGCTCTTCTCGCCCACACACTGCGTCGATCTGCAGAGCTTCGAAGCCTGTGTGGTGCATCATCTCGAGCAGTGTGCCGAGATCACGCCCGCCAACATTGTGCAGTCCATCTTCCGCTTCGTCAAGAACGAGACCGACTGCAAGGCGTGGATGGATGCGCGCGCCAACGAGCGTCCCGTTTTGCTGGCCAGCGGCAACAGCACCCAACGCAACGGCGCCGCCAACCAGTTAACCAACCTCCTTGGCACCGTGGCCCTAACGCTGGGCGCCTTCATGCTGCGCCACTAGGCTAGGCGTTTAGAAATTTGTATACTCGTAAATGCGTTAGCTTCTATATACAATTTGTATAGTATTCCATCTTGCTTTTCGTTGATAATCATACTTTTTGTTTTTTTTTTTTTTTTGGTAACTGCGATAATTAGAGTAGTGATAACATTTCCTTCATATTGTGCAAGTATTTGTATGTATGCTTAGTTAGTTGTTTTTTTTTTTCATACTGCGGTACTTTGTAATTTAATGACTACTTTATTTATTGCTTATAATAAACAATCGATTGCGATACATATATATACTCTGGCAATAACCCTTCCCTTTAGCAACGTGCGAAAAATGCTAAATATAATTTTGTATATTCCAGACTTGAGATAAGTCTAAATATATGTAAGTACTATAAGAAATATTAGTATGCAGCACCAACTAGTCAGATCTACTCTCAAGTTCAACTTTCCGTTGAATCAATGTTTTTCTCCTGTTTCTACATATGCAAAGGTCACGAATTCGCGCTGACACAGAAAGCAGTCTGTGTCGATTTTTCAGTCAATTTGAAACTCGATTCGCTGCGTTCGACTTAAATGAGTGCCAAGCGATAAGGCTTTATAGATAATACGCTATCTGCCGTCATAAGTTAGAAAAATTATTGCATACTTTTGCGCGGCGACTTAAAACCAAAAAACAAACATAAATACCACGGTTAGTAAATGCAAGTATACGCTTGCATCATACATATATATAAATATGATTCATGGCTGGCAATGTGATCAGCATTAAGTTGCGAACACTTTCGTTGGGAATTCTAGTTTAATATTTTTTAATTTTGCTTGTGTGTTCATATTGCGTATACCCGATCGCTTGCTAGTTATTACAGGGTAGCGTTTGTATTTGACAAACGACTAGCGTAGGCGCTAATCGGGCTACCTTAAGAATGTTTTGATAGCAAAACGCAAAGTCGTCATTGACATATACAATGGGAAAACACCAATTACATGTTGAAGTGAAAAGTTGAGATTGTTTAAAAATGTAGACGTATCATGATTGATTAATTGTCTGGCTCTATTTTTAAAACGCCATACTACTAAATTAACCAACTGTGACTAAAAACTGTGGTTAGGTTAACAAAAAAATAAAAATAAAACAAAAATATCATAAATAAATAAAATATAGCTAACGTAATTTTTATACTCTTAGCCCATTGTAAATTTGTAATGTATGTTGATTTAGACCTGTCTGCCTATTTGACTATATGTTCGGCTGTACGGACGCAACGCTCTCGACAACAGCAAAAACTACTTTTCGACTTAAGATTCTCCTAACCCAAGTTTAAGCAAGTTCATTTTTTTTATCTAGTTCTGTTTCATCAATATCGAAAAAAATCGATTTTTAATTTCCGTTTTCTGACAATCTTTCGGAGACTATAAGAGCTACAGGCATCATTTCAAATATAATATAAAAAGAAACCGCAAGTCAAATACTAAAGTGTTTTATGAGAGTGCATTATAATCGGGAGGGTATGCCCACATTCCGAAATATTACACATGAGCCAACCTTATCTTTTCTACAATTTAAATTAGGGACGCATTAATATATACATATGCTTACCTGAATATAAGTCTGGATGGTATTGTTCTAGACTGTACAAAGCAAACATAAAAGTTAGCTTTGGACACTCATACTCATATTGTTTCGGTTGGTATTCATTTAAGTTAAACGAATCAATATAATCTTTAAAGTTGCGTTATCAAATTTTAAACTTGGTCAATATGATATGAAGTGCATACAAGTTTTGGACAAAGAATCCAAATTGCACAAGAATAATTTTTTGAAGACGCACTCATATTATTTTATTTTAGCCATCGCAAATGGGTATAATGGTTTTGTGCAAAGTATATTTATTCTTGATCACGATCAACAGCCGAGTTAATCTAGTCATGTCTATGAACGATTTCGGAAACTATAAAAGCTAGCGACTTTTATTGATCTAATATAGACTCGTTCAATTGAGTTAATATAAATAATCGATAACTCTTACGCTTTTTCATGAAATCGATAAGCATTTACAACTTCACTTCTTTGAAATGTGAGAGTTGGAGACACCACTATAAACAATCGCTTGCAAGTTGTTATCAAGATCGGTTAGGAAACACCAAATTTTTGTAAATGAAAAAAAAAATAGAAAAGAAAATGAGCATTCTTACTTGTTTATTAATAATAGTATTTACAGAGCTAAAAATACAGAGGTAGCCATCTAACTTAAGCAATATGGAGCAAAAAAAAAATGTTTAATCTATAAAAAAAAGAAGAGGACTAGTAACTAATGTGTCTGATGAGCAGCCTTCGCTTGCTCCAGCATTTGCTGCTGCTCCTGCGCCTGTTCCTGGTCTGTTTCCTGCTCCTGCAGCTCCTCTAACGTGTTCTGCTCCTCCGTATCCGCGCTCTGCTCCTGCACATCGTCCAGATGCAGCCAGACGTACTCCACGGCCGTGCGCAGTTCGCCGGCGTATTTCCAAACGCTGCGATCCTCAACCAGATCGGACAGCTTGTATGTACCGTCCGGCTCGCGGTAGTGCTGCATGTGGACCAGGTTGGTGCTCAGGGAGCGTGGAGTGCAGCCGCCCGGCAGCCATTTGAGCGTGAAATGATTGTGCAGCGTCAGCGAGTAGCGCGTGTTGTGGAAGCACTTGGTCGCCCTGTTCGGACGGGAGTAGTTGCGCATCCGCATCGTGTGCTGCAGCACGTACAGCTCGTCGGCCTCCAGCTGTTCGTGGTTGTGCGCTTCGGTGATCACTTTGGTGAAGTGGGAGTTGATGGCGCACAGCGAGACATGTCCATTGGGGCACTGCAGACGGGTTGTGTTGTAGTCAGTGTCCAGGACATCCTGCCAGGAGCGCAGCGTGCCCAGCGGCATGATCACCTCATCGATGTCCACGTTCAGCAAGTAGTCGTGCCGATACATGTTCCGGTAGAAGCAGTCGTTATAGGGAATCAGCTCGTTGAGCCGCTTGATCAGACGCCGCTTCTGCAGCAACAGGTGCTGGTAGTGGCGCAGGCGGGGCATCCCGTTGGCCATCGTAAGCGGACGCAGCTCCAGGAAATCGATCCGCTGATAGTAATCGAGGACGCGCTGCACCGCCGGATGCACATCGTAAATGTAGGCGTAGATGCGGGAGGCGCCCAGCAGCCGCTGCAGCTCGAACCACTCGATCAGGCGCTCCGACATGTCCACATACGGGAAATCGAAGCCCTTGACGCACACGCCAAAGTTGAGCGTCGACGTTGAATTGCCGGAACTGGCGCCGGAACCGAGACTGTCATTGGCAGCGGGCGGGCGATCGTAGTGGACGCGAAGCGAGTTGCTGGAACGTTCGCAGCTTCCGGTGACCAGGGAGACGGTGCGCGGCTTCACGAATTGCAGATTTGGCGGCAGGTCGGGCACGGGGCAGCTCAGCAGATGCGGATAGCTGAGCAGCGGCTTGTGGCCCCAGCCGTAGGGCCACACGCTCAGATACTCGCTGACGCGGCTCAGAATGGGCGCCTTGTGGTCCGCATACCACAGCTGGCAGTGGGTTGCCGGAAACGAGCTGTTTATTTGATTAGCCGTGGCCAAAATGCGGACGACACCATTGGGCAATTTGACCCCTGGACGCTCGTCCAGGTAGGCGGCGTACAGGCGGAACGTCACGTTCGCATTGACGAATGTCTGCCAGTAGATGTTGTGCAGCTGCAGCTCCAGCGGATCTGGATACTGAGCGCAGGTGTTGTTCTTTTGGTATTTGTTTGGCTTCGCATAGCGATACCAGAAGCCATAGTCCACCTCGGGCAGCTCGTGCTCCAGCTGTTGCACCAGCTCCTCGTCCACCGGCTCCAACAGTATTATTGGCGGCGGCGGCAGCCCCTTCGATGCGCCCACCGACGGCCTGTCCCGCTGCACCTGCTCCACATTCACTTGCTGCTGGCGCAGCTCCAAATCCGCGCGGTGCAGCGCCGTTAACACCAGCAGCAGCGCGAACATCACAATCAACGCCAGAAGCGTCAGCTTGACGAAACTACTTCTAGTTCTTGTTGACATTGCGGCCAAACTAATTATGACTGTCATTACGGTGGGCGCCGAGCCCCACACTCGGCCACATTATCTATGGAAGTCAACGAGTCTAGCCCCGAAGTGCCTCCTGCCTTTGAGCAGATATTCGGTCCGAGCGCTTATCAGTATTTTTGGCCTTTATTGCCTAACGTAGCTACCTAGGTGACTGAAAAAAGAACATTTGCACTAAAAAAAAATACGGAAATTGGACAGTTAAATAGGGCACTGAATATTCAAAAATTCAGTTCAGAGCTATTAAATATAGTCGAAACACCCAAAAAAGCGTGGGTGTATCCAAAAGATTAGAGCACTTAATCTGATGCGGGTATACACGAATATATATTTCAAGTTTTAAGGTGGACATTGCACACCCAGTTTTTTTCAGTGCTGGCAGCACAGTTACCAACTTTCCCAGTTAAATCTATATATACATATTGTTATCTGAACAAAAGCATATCTTAACCTAAGTTTCATATGTGGCTGATTAGTTCGTTTTTTTTTTTTTTTATTTTTAGGATCGGGTGTGACTTTTAATCATTGGCTTTGTAGCAATTACATTCATCGATGTATATACACTTTTTTTACGCTATCGATTTCTATAGCAATTTCCGGAAACAACAACAATACTAAATGAAACAATTTTTTCTTAATTTGACTATCAATATTTTCGTATATTTATCTACAACGAGTTTAAATATTTAAAAAATTTTTTTTTTTGATAAATGCAACTTATCGGCCATATTACGATGTCAATAAACTCAATCAAAATCAAATAATAATGTGGCATTTGAAATTTTCCACCGGCGCAATTCTTTTACTGCATTGTTTCACAGCTAAAATATAGATAAAATATTTCAAAAAAGAAATTAATCATGAATGATACCATCATATATACTCCTACCCACATTGTTTAATAAAGTTGCTATATTATATTGGAAATTCATTAAACTTCTGCAACATTCATAGCCATATACATGTATATATCCAATATAGCCAGAGACATGTCCAAAAGGTTTTCCAAATAAAAGACAAAATATGTGTTAGATTGGTCTTCGGTCGCAGCGCTTCGAACATGACATTGCTTTTAAAAGTTATTCAAAACTTGTTTTTGTTGACGTTGTTGTAATTGATAGCGGGCGAGTTGAGGTTGCATTTTTGGAGTGCTCCAGCTTTGACAATAACTAGAATATGGCACAAGTTGTTCACAAAACAGGTAATTGCAATAAACTTCCAAACATAATGCTGTGTGTAATATTGGACTGATTGGGCAATTCATACATATTAAGTATATTATTTAGGTTTTTGGGCTATCGAATTTGGATTTCTATGAGATAAGGCTTATTTTAAAGGTAATTAATGCCCTCGATAAGATAAGCCTTGATTCACTTATCTGCAGCTCTTTTGACCGCAATTATAATTTTGTTTTTTTGCTTTAACAGGTTAATCAACTTTCCCACGTGTTTCACTTGAAAGCTTTTCGCGGATTTTATATTTTTTGTATACCTTTGTATTGTGCACATAATTAAAAATCTATCATTTTTGTTTTTGTTTTTTTGTAATTTTAATGAGTCGCCCAAACTTGCCCATCTTAAATTAATTTGTTTGTTTTCGTTCTCTTTCTCTCTCATATAATAAATGAAGCAGAACTGCAGACTGTCATTATTTCCACCTCCCTCTCGCTTGATTAGCAGACGGATGCCACATACTTTTTGTCCTTAAGCTGATTTCACAAGTCAGAAAAACAAATTTCTTCAGCAGGTGGCCGTCTTCAAGGTTGGGAAATTCTTTGGCACTCGCAAAATTGGTCTAAGTGTACTTAATGTCTATACCCTGTACACAACTTAGTGAATGTTGTTGAATTTTATCCGTCATAATTCACTTGAGTAAGACAATTAAAGGGTATTCATTAGTCGCATATTGGCAACCATTGCATTTTTACATCTACATATTTTGTTTGTTTTATTTTTTGTGCTATTATAACTTCGTGCTGCCCTATTTTTGCAAGTAATTTAAAAATAATTTGATGTTGTTGCTGCTGCTGTTGAGGGGGGGTTCAGTTGGGTGGGATTAACGCTTTTGTCCAGGTCCGAAGTTTGCTTTATTGACATTGTCACCAGGGCTTGTGACAATGAGCGCATACCTGCAGGACGACCACGACGATGAGGACTCCAGCGACGAGAGGATAATAAAATTGTGAAACAACTTTTTAATGAGAAACATTTTTTGCACATTGCGCTGCCATACGAATGGAATGGGGTTGCCGATCGGGCAGCCAAGTTGGTAAATTGTTGCTTGGGCCACGGACACTGATGAAGATGATAATGATGATAATTATGATGATGATGATACTGCTGCCTGCGGCCAGCGTAGCAGCCATGTATATTCAGGGTATGGAAAGCAAAGGCGAGAAAACTTAAGTTACTTTGAAATGATGCGGTAAACGTGTAATGTGCAATGAAAATTACGTGGATGCCTCGAAAAATGCAAATCTTCGCTGGGCTACTCTGTATACGAATATATATATTTGTTGATCCTAAAAGAAACGAGCAATGACTTTCTTATGACTATTCTATCAGGTGCTCAATCTATATTCAGTCTTAAAGTGCAAAGTAAAGCTTTATGACATTGATCAAATTATTATCGATAGTTTTGTTTATTTAGAAAAATACTTGAACGCAAAGTAGCTATTATAATTTACAGAAAACTGTATATTGCGTATCTTGTTATTGGTTTTTTTTTGTTTAGTTCAAAACAAGTAAGATAGCTCTTGTCGGGAGCACTCGACTCGCAGATACCCTGAACCCACATCCACATTGAAACCCATAAATGCGTGCACTGCTTTTATTTTACCACACATTTTCTTTAATAACTTTTGTGTTTCTTAGTCCATCTTGAGAAATTTTTTTCCAAAAATTTTGTATTGTATCGATTTTATAAAAACGGAAACTCTTACTTATCGATTATTTGAAAAACAAACTTGGTCTGCCATGGATGAGTTCTGAAAAGTACAGACCGACTTCTTGACTTTTGATCCTGAGTCAGAATTATCTTTATAATTATCAACTAAATGCAAGCCGAAACCTAACTTACAGGGTATCAAAACTATACGATTCGTATGTATTATTTAGTTTCCATGCTTTTCCATTACTTATCCAAATTATTTTCACATATTTAAATTAACTAAACGTTAAAAACTTTAATCCAATAAAGAATTGCAAAGTTTGCTCGCATCGCATATATTGGAAAAAGCAGGGCGGGCACTTGTTGCTGCCACTGTGTCTTCATTAGCAGCAGCCACAGAATCGATTTTAGTGACATGCAAAATAGGTGCAACAACAACATTTTCAACTTAGCAGCGAAAACTTTTATGCCCAGCCGATTGACGCGACCATTGGCACACCTTCACCTAGACCCAGAGTGAGAGCCAAAGCCAGAGCTGTGTCTGTCCTTATGGCTTGTGGGCCGCAGTCAGCACTGACGCCCACAAGACTGGGCTACAACTAACTATGAAAATTTTACGCCGTACTGCTGAGCTGCAAACTTTTTGCCTTAATTGCCCAGAAAAGTAACACAAATGAAACGCATCGACGCTTAATTACTTTTGCTAAATGGCAGGGACGTTGCCGTCGACGGCGTTTGGTAAACAGTGGGCGGAACGGCACTCCCGCACTTTCAACTCATTTCGGTTCTGGCCGAGTCCAAGGGCCAACTTTGCAGCATGCGGGCATAAAGGTAGCCAAGAGGTTGGGATTGTGGCGCACTTTGAATTTGCAACATGGCAATTTACTGCATTCAGTTCATAGCATTGGCTTAGACTCTCATACTCTTCATACTCTTTGCCATGGATATACCGTAATATTCTCGTTGAATGTTCAACTCAAAAGTTATCTGGCCACAAATTATGCTCATTCTCTGGTAACAAGGAAAGTCCATTAATACATTTATTGAAATGCTGGATTTACAAAAGGTTACCTTAACTTGTGCGAAAAGAGTATCGGGTATTCGGCATAAACAAAATATTGCAATTGACTTCTTGCTGGTTAAAATCAGACTGATTGCTGCCAGCATGTGAGTGCCGCAGCACGATTTGACTTTTGTGGACGTCACAATTTGAGAAGTTTTGCCAGCGCTGTGGCAAACTTGGCTAAAAACTTGTCTGGCACTTGGTTGCAAGTTTTTGATTAAAAGCCTGCCACAAAACGCCATGCACGCACTGCGGCAAAGTTTTATACCACTCGCAGCCCGAAAATTGTTAATTGAATGCACTTAGGGTGCGCAATGTTTGCCCTTTTAACCAAATGAATGGCCATTCAGTAGTAGGCGAAGTAAATACATATATCCATATTACAAGATTCTCTTGATTGTTATTTAGCAAATAAATATTTAACAATCATAATTTTATTTTAATCATAACTTTTTGTTAACAAGGCAAATCAATAAAATAAATATGAATGTACAAAATTATATATTTATTATGTGCTTGATTTCGTTCTTGACTGCAGCAGTTTTGGCCAAAATGAATGCATTCATCAATCACACAATATTTTACACTGCGGATTTGTTAAGAATATTTCCACAAATTGTTGTCGACATTGCAAATCAGCTTTGGCATCCTTTTGCAATAGCTCCTTGCGCATTTTTATACCGGAAGAATTCCTTAAAGAACGCCCCTTAGCTTTAAAAACGCTGTCGAGCAGTTGTACCCGCGTTCCGTGCACCTAAAGCCACGCCCCACAGCTGCTGGTGGGCGTGGCGCCTTTTCACTTGAATGAAGTGCACGCCAAAGAAGTAAAAGCCCGAAAATAATAGCAAAAGCAGCTGCAGATATTCTATAAAAGCCGAGGCTAACGAGATTTGATGAATTGCAAGTCTTTGTGAATGGAAGCTGCAAGAAAACTGTGCGTGAATAGCGCCTCAAACTCCAACTTCCGGAAATAGTACAGACCGCGTCTAAGCCAAAAAATAAACAAGTAAATGTGCTCAAGTCGGAAGTTCATGGCTTGAAGATACCCTAAGCCCTGCTGCGAGTTCTCTTTAAATACATTCCAATATTAACATGAACCATGAAGTGTAAAATAATTTGGAATTATTCAATTATTGAATTGAAAATTTTTTGCCACGAGATTTTTACCTCGTTTAAAGGTGATAATATCACACACAGTCTTAACTAAATTCATAAATAAACAAGCATTTAATTTTATCTTGAAGCCAAAGCGCAAAGGCTGCGTTAATTGCATTTTTTCACAATTGAAGTGCGTTAGGGGAGGTATTTAAAAACAAAATGTTCCTGATCCTTACGAGCTTTACGAGTACACACTAATAATCTCCAAGTAGGCCAAAAAAGTTTTAAGATCGATTTTTATCGTTATTAATGAAACAGTACTGGCTTCCGGAGATGATTCTTTCTGTCTGTTACATACTTTTGCACAAAACCATTCTACCCTTTTTTAATAATTTTCAATGAGTTCAGGGTATAAAAAAAACCCATTAAGTGGTTTAAACCATTGAAAAAGCGCACAACAAGCAACTCCAACGAAAAATGCAGTTGACATAAAGGGAGCCCAATGAGCTAAAGCCAACTCCCACGCCAACGCCAGTGTGGCAGGCAGGCAGGCAGACAGGCAGACGGACAGACAGTTAACTAGATAGCAAGCACGTGAAGACGGGCACAAAGCATCTTGACGAGTTACTTGGCAGCTGCTGGGCTGGCAGAGATGCTGAGACGAAATCTTCAAATTGCTGCAAAGAAATTTAATTTGACCAAGATACGATTTTTTACTGCATAGCAGGTGCAACAGTTTGCCCCGACAGCTATTTTAACAGTTAAAAGGCAATTAAAATTCTGCAATAAAGGGTAAAGTGAGCTTTAATTGTTGTATGCATAAAACCTAACAAATGTTTGTAAAATTGCATTTATTATGAAGACCGTTGTGTTATGATAATTTCAATATATAAGAATCTTGCACAACATCTGCACAAAATCTCCATCTAAGCCAAAAAAAAATTAAATAAATATAACAATACAAAAATGTATAATTACGACCGTTGTAAGCTGTTATTAAACTGTAAAAGCATCAGTCGGTTACACCTAATTGCAATGCGTTTACTCGCTTAACTTGACAGACTGCAATATAATTTTACTTTTAATTTTTTTCACCGATTTTATGAAGATAGTGTACTTCAGATAAAGTTACACAAAAAAAAAATCGGTTTTTAAATTTATTATTTTTATATTACTTATTAATAGGTTGATGTTAAAGAAACCACACTCGAAGCTTTAAATATTTTCAAATGACAAAATGTCAGAGCCGCTGAGACGCCGCAAAATATGCAATGATCCGACTAAAAGCTTCTAACAAGAGCGCTTTGGAGCTTTAAGCGTTATTGAAGCGATCAAAGGTTACGGGTTTCATGCTGTGCCGCAGTTAAAAATGAAAGTAAACAGTCGAGTTATCAAAGTCGACGCTTCCATGGCTGCAGCACGAAATGAGGAAAAACAATGCCTTGACTTAAAAGCCACAGATCCGTAAATTCAATCAAAATTAAAATCGAGGCAAACAAAATCAAAGTAAGAGAGAGAGAGAGAGATAGAGGGAGAGAAGAAAGAGGAACGGCTTTGATTCGTAAATGGTACCTCGGAGTAACGCCTAGATCCGAACATGGAGCGACTCTCAATCTCAGCACTGAGCTTGGCCATTTTGCTGCACTCGGTCATGGGCATCTCGTACTACTTTCTGCTGGCCCGCTGCTCGCCGGCGCCCCTTTTGGGCAGCTGGCTGTTTGTCGCCAGCATTGTTGCTGTGCTGCATGTGGTGAACATATTTCCGCAGTGGTGCGACAACTTTTCGGCCCTTTACCGCCTGACCATGGAAATGGCCGTGTGCTGCGTTACGCTGGACCTGATGCTGATCAAGCTTTGGTGTCGCATTGAGGCCCTCTGCCACTGTGCCATAATAGGCGTCCTGCAGCAGCTTGTGACCGAGGATCACACATTTGCCGTATGCGAATACTGGCTCCTCGGCGTGACCACAAGCCTCATTGGTGCCTGTCTGCTCTGGTTCACCCTCTGGGCCACCGCACTGCCCAAACAGCTGCAACTGGACTATTCCAATTGGCGACAGAGCGTCTCAGATTGCGTTGATCGAAATATTTGCCGTTTGGCCTTCGGCCCGATGAATCTCCAGGACGCAAACGCGCCGCGATTCGAGGAAAGCCATCAGAGCTTCGCTAGCTGAGCAACAAGCTGAAAATTGGATTTTAAAAATTTTTGAAAATGTCAAAAATATATTTTTGGGCAAATAAATAAGTACCAACATTTATTTAACAGTGGATCACAATGTTGTGGCATTTGAAAAATGCAAAAGTTGCTCAATTTAGATCATGTTTTAGATCTATGCCAAGATACCTGCAGAAAATAATACAGTCGCCTTAGGCCCAATTAGTTATTTAATTTTCGGATTTTCTCCTATTGCGTTGCCAGTTATTTCACAAATGTAGAAATAACGCTCTTTTTAGTGTGTTCAACCTTAATTAGTTATATATCTCAAACATAATTAGCTAATCGATGGAAGTATTAGTACTTTTATAAATAAAACAATAAATATATAAAATAAGTGAATATGTTAAACGTATATGTACATACATATATGTATTACAGTAATTTAAAATTTTACAATTATAAATAAACCACATTATACATTTTACGCACTTTCAGACTCTGAATAAAATCTCTCAACTTATATGGAATATACTGAACTCTTATCAATTTTCCTATATTAACCTATTAACTATATTCGCTGATTTAAAATATTCTTTTAAAGCTTCCTGAAACCAAGCCCAGAATTTATATCTTGTCTTGGGTATTATTATCAAATCAATCTTACGGCCTTGCAATGTTTTTCATAGTGTCGAATAGCAAATGGAAAATTATTTTGTTTTGGTTTGTTTTCTTTCTTTATTTGTTTTTAGTAAGCTCTTGGCCAACCGACGCGCCGGTGCAGTCACAAAAAAAAAAAAACCCGTTTAACCGTATCATGGCCATGAGGAAATGCGGAAGACATCCGCTGCAAGCACATAATTGTGGGCTGGAGCACTCCACCTCTCGTCAGGTTTCGGAAGACGGAACCAAAAACCAAAAAGACAAGGCAGCTGACGAGCTTGCATCACTACGCGATACTCTATGCGCGACTAAGACGACAAATAAGTATGTATTTTTTATGAGTATTCCTGAAGTTGTTCCCTTTTTTTGTTGTCAACAATAAAAATAGATTATGTTTAACAATGGCTAACATTATTGAAGAGCTCTTAGCTAACGAAATATGTGATTAGGTAGGGTATTTAAAGTGCCCAGTGAGATGTAAAAGGTGTTGCGCTCGTGTTAAACTTGAACTTGAAACATGACCGAAACTGAACGATGATGCACATGCAACAATGTGCACAGAATGTGCAACACATAAAAACTGTTTTGATTTACACACCAACGCCGAGGACACGCAAAGGCCCCGTTTTGTTTTGTTTCATTTTTCCTTTTTTTAAATGCTATTAAGTAGCTTACAGCTTTTGGCTGCAAGTTGTGGCATGCTACGGTTTAACTGCTTTTAATGGCAATTGAGGAAAATTGCCAGCCACATTCGCGTCCCCAGCTGCAGCTATTCCCCCAGCTCTTGGTCCGCCCGGCTGGCGGCGCCTGTTGCGCCTGGCCAGTTGGTATATAAGCAGCTCCGGTGGCGTCAGTGACGTTAATCAAACCGCGTCGCTTGACAGTCTTAGGCGGCTAAGCAACAACAACTACAACAAAAAATTTGTTATAAAGAAACGCGCGCAATAAGTGTTCGCCCAAAACAAAGCAAACTCTAAATCATAGCCGAGGTGAAGCATTTATTGTTGTATTTGCTTTTATTTTATATTTCTTTATTTTTTTTTTTTTTTGTATATTTTTTGTTATTGTTTTAAACAAATATTTTCGCTAATATATAATCATAATTGTTATAAAACCATAAATTAAAAAAAAAAGCAACATGAACTAGTGAAAGTGAACTTTAAATAACACTGTTGGCCATTTGTGGAATTTTGTTAAGCCCTTCCCGTGGCTTACACTGCTGCCATGTGTGCTACATGGCAATTAACTTGGCTAGTCTGCAAACAGAACAAACCACTAAAAACAAGCCATTCAATAGCCAGAGGCCAAAAAACTCAAAAAAAAACCTAATCCAAAAATAAAAATAAAACTAGATATATCAATTAAGTGATTTAGTTTATATCGACTGTTTGTAACTGTTTGTAGGGCTCATAACTGTTTAAATAACAAACCTTAATAAAACATTTTAGGCAGTATTAGTTTTAAATGTATTGAAATATAACAATATATATTTAATTGGAATATACAAGTAGGCCTGAGTCATCATATATATGTATATACATATTTGTATCATATATTTTTTATTTTTATATATATATTTATTTAAATAAACATATCTCCCTAAAATTTTCGCAGATAAGTTTTCAAAAATAGCTTTGTCAAAAATGAACTGATTTTCATGTTTGAACATGTGCTCCACTTTTACTAACTTATGTCAAAACCATTTTTTTTTTTTTTGTTTTTTATTTACAATTATTTACAACTTTTTTTACATTTATATTTTGAACTTGACAGCATTGAAACGATTTCCATGTTTAATTGTATTATTTGCCGCTTAATAATTCATATTTTTTTTTTCATCCATAGCCATATTTCAAGCTTTCCTCTAAGGATTAAGCATACAGATTTTGTTTGTTAAATTTGTATGCGTAGAAATAAATGTTTTGGTTATTATAACATGTGGTCGTGTATTGCTCTGTCGGTTACACCCGATTGCAACGCTTATACCTGTTTATTTAATAAATTATTACATTTATTCGATATGTATTTTGCTCGTGTTAGCTGAAAGAAATAAACCCAAGTTTTCTTGTAGGCTCCCGACTATTATTAACTGTTCACTACACCCGGTTTACTCTCTTCCCCATATTCCAGATGATGTGCCAATGCCGTATCCATTGTCTGCTGCTGCTGGCCCATCTGCTTGTTGTGCCAATGCTGCATGCCTTGCCAGTATCCAGCCCGGAAATAACCAATAAATCGGCCAAATCACCCAACAGCGTCCAAGCGCAACAGCAGCAGCAACAACAACAACAACAACAACAGATACTCAAGTCCAGCTCTAATGGCCAGGATGCGCATCTGAACTCGCTGAGCGCGTTTGCCAGCAGCTACGATAACCTAGGCACGGCTCAGGTACAGGGGCAGCCGCCAGCTGAGGCTGGCTTTAAGCCCTCCTACAAGATGCCCGAAATGGAGACGAACTTCACACCCATGCAGAGTGGAAGCCTTGGCGATAGCCCCAGCATTGCCAGCCTGCCCAGTACGCCCATGCTGATGCAGTATCTTCCGGCGCAGACGCTTCAGGATGGCAGTGGGACCGTGCAGTACCTACAGTTGATACCAACACGCCCCATTATTGTGCCCATTAGTCCCTATTTGACCGCAGCGGCCAGCGCTGGCGTTCAGACCCCCCCGGCTCTCGCTTTGACGCCCAACGTGGGTGCCACGCCCGATTATGGGGCACGCGGAGTCCAGCTTAGCGCCGTGCCCGCCAATACGGGCGTCACGGGTCTGCACTATTCCGCCGCCGGCCTGCAGAGCTATGCCAGTGCCATATCCCCCGTCGCCGCCTACCGCAGCAGCTACCGCATCAACCGTGAGGCCAAGGAGAAAAACTTTCCGCCTGCCTTCAGCCTCAATCTTAACGAGTATCTGCCGGCCGCAGCGGGTGCTCATGATGCTTCGGCATCGGGCACGTCGTCCCATCCGCATACCCAGCTGTATATCAGAGCCAGGCCATAGTTGATTACAAAGAGTTCACTTCCCTGCCAAGTTTTTTGCTTAAGTCATTTGTGCGTGTTTTTTTATACCCTGAACCCATTGAAAAAATTAAAGGTATAATCGTTTCGTGCAAATGTATGTAACAGAAGGAATCATCTCCGACTACATAAGTATATATTCTTGATCGGAACGACGAGCTGAACACATTTAGCCCTGTCCGTCTGTCTGTCCATCTGCATGAACACAGCGATCCCGGTAACTAAAAAGCAGATCTTAAACTCATTAATTTCGTAAATACCATAAGCAGGACAAGTTTATAATTTTGTTCAATATATTGCCCGGTTTCATTAATATCGATAAAAATCGATTTTAGCTTTTAGTTTTTTTTATGGAGACTATAAAAGCTAGAAGCACAAAACTTTCTGCGTTTTTTTCGTGTAAATCAAACCCAGGCGTTATAACCAATGAAAAATCTACAAAAACCGAAAATCAAATACTACAGACAAGCAAATCGGTTGGTAAATACATTTGCTTTTAATAAATCTTCAAAATTTCACAACTGTAATACATTTAGTTTATAAGAAAATCAAGAATGTAGTTTCTATAGTGGGGGCCAAGTGCAGCTTCCATGTATTGTGTATAAATGCAAAAATAGATCGCCGGGTTCAGGGTAGTACCGAGTAGAACCTTCTCACTTGGTTTTATTTTTATTTTATTATTATTATTATTTTTTTTATATATGTAGCTTTTACTTTAATTGTTTTAAGCTGAATAAGGCTCTTATTAATAATTAATATGACCGACAAAGAATAAAATGATGAAAATGAGTCGTCAAATCTGAATAAAAATACTGTTTATAGTTTTTTTAAAACAGGTTGAAAATGTTTTTCTCTATACATTACATTACATTATTTTTCCTATATTGTCTCAAATTTACCCAAATATGTTTACCTCTTAACACTGACATATGAACATTAATAGAGCAATTTAAATGTTTCAGAGAATTACAAAACCCTTAACTTGAACAAGAAATCCAAAATAAACAAACAATTTAGTGAAAATGGCTCAAAACAAGGTCGTTTTAAGCCAACAAGACGCTACACAGAATGGATTCCCATTGTCTCTAGGCCGATTTTAGTGAAAGTAAACAGCAATTTCACGCCCTCCCGGAACAGTCAACCTGCTAACATGGGTAATACATGCACTTGTAACAGACAGGCAGACAGTCAGACAGTCAGACAGGCATGTCAGCGGCCATTACGTTGTCAACCTTGAAGTTGCGTCAGTCAACACGGCCCATAACGTGTCAGACGCCCAAAGCGATCCAAAACGAGTCGGGCCCATACTTGCAGTCGTCTGTCTAATTGTCGCGCTTTGACAAATTCATTTGGGGCTTTAACATGCACATGGCTTTCATTATCACTCCATCTTTCGCTCAATTACAGTGATAGAAAAAAGCTTCTTTCACTAGCGGCATTATGTGGAGCAAATGCCGATAGACAATCAAAATTTAATAGGCACTATCCAAATACTCTCACTCCCTCTCTTTTATTATTATCCACATAAATTACAAATTTAGACAACAATCTACTAAAATCAACGAGATCATAATTATTTATTCGATTATTGTTCTTTTCCGTAGACAAATTTAAAGTGTTCTTTAAATATAAAAATAAACTTTCCACATTTGTAATGTACCCGATCAAGTGTTGAGTGCGGCACACAGGCTAGGCGCTATTAGCTATTAGCTGTAAGCTATAAGCATTACATGCCACATCGATGTACATATTGCCACAACTTACTTTCGAGCTCTAATGGCGTTGACGACGCCCCGCGGCGTGCCCAGCTCTGGGTTGCGCGTCTTGTGGGGCCATCGTCGAACGAAATGTGTTTGTGCTTTACACTGGATATGGATGGGTCTGATTAGGCCCACTTGGGCCGAGGGGGTCCGGCTGGTCTTTGGGGCGGAAGTGAACGGTTAACTTTGGGTCGAGCGGAGCAATAAATACAACATATATATTTACAAAAAAAACACAAAAAATACTTGAATGTAGTTCAATTAATGGTCATGTTTGAGATGCTCTGGACGCTTCGCCGCTGGGTAGGGGGAGCTGGGGGTAGGGTCAGTTTGTGGGCCGCCCATGGCTGCTTTGCATGTTGCTCTGGCTGTTATAACACTTTTAAATGCGTAAATTAACTATGATGGCTTTGAGTTTGCATATTGTTGTTGCTGCTGCTATTTGGGGCGGTATTTGAAATTGAAATGATTTCAATTTGTAATTTCCGAGCTGCGGCTGCTTACCCGCACTTTCCATTTCAATTAATTGCGCGCACTTGGCGCTTTTAGCTGCTTTGTTTCGCATTTCTGGGCTTGGCTCCGTTTGCGCTGCAATCCTTTTTTTTTTCATCTGCATTGCCAGACAGCAAACATCAAAATTTAGTACCTCAATCTCGCACGCTCTCTCTCCCATTCTCCCTCTCTCTGTCTGTCCAACACTCTCTTTGCATATGTTTCGGGCCAGTAGCAACAATGCGTCCACTTGTTTGGCTGAAGAACTGCACGGCCGTCGCTGTGTTGGCCAAGTTGCCGCCGCTTGGTATAAAACGCACCGTTAGCTCTTTGCACTGTCGCAGTCGCAATTGCTTCGTTACCCGGTTTCGGCCTCGTTCAAATTTGTTAACAATTTTCTCGTTTGTACTTGGCCAAGTTTTACCATATTTATTTATTGTTTCATATTTTTTTTATGGTTACGTGAATATTTCTTGTGCGGCAGGAATTTCGTATTCTTGTTAAGGAACATCCGCAGTAAAATACTGGCAAAGTGAACGTTCAGCGGATTATTAAGTGTTAAATAATCGTAGACAGCAGACGGATTACCGGACATAAAAGTGTTTCAAGTGAAAAAATGGTGCGTAAAAGAAGAAGCCCTGCATTCTAAGGGCGCATTGGATTATTTTGCAAAAAGATAACAAAATTAACTCTGGAGTGAAATATATATTTATTTATATTATTAGCTTGCTACTTAGGCAAATATGTTAATAAAAGATTGTGTAAAATTAAAATTTGGATAGGTTATTAGTACATTCGTTAAAATAGTTTTTGAGATAAAGCATAAAAAATGTTAAACAAATGTATGCATAGAGTTTTAATAATTTAATTATATTTTTGTTAATTGGAATATATGAATATGATTTTAAACTATCTTTGAATATAACTTGTAAGCTTTTAAATTAACTAGATTCTAAAAAGTTCAAAGTTTCTTCGCATCGATTTGCAAATGCAATTACGTGTCCTTAGACCGCCCTGTAGTCAGTAGCTGACATTTGTGAATAGTACATATATACATATATATATGATTGATTGACAGGGCAGCGCAGTTCTTGCCAGCCGTGAGTTTGTGTCTTAGGTCTTTTGTTTGTTTGCCAGGGGCATAACAAAAGCGCGCAAATTACGCACGTTAACGATGTCAATTGACAGTCCATCAGCTCCATTAGCGAGCCTGTCATTAATCAAGCTGCATTTGCATCCAAGCGTCGAGCATGTGACCTGGCCGATCATTACCAGCTGCCGTGGCCAAAATAATTAGAGAGCATCGCCAAACTGGCGCACGCATCTATATCTACGATGATGATTACGATGATTACGATGGCGCTGGCCCCGGTTGGCCGGTTGGTGAATGCTGCCTCACTTTGCTTGTGTGCGGCCAAAAATTGCAACTAGTTTTTTAAAGCTATATAAATTTTTATTTTGATGCTGGATTTTTTTTTTTTTTTTTTTTTTTTTTTTTTTTTTTTTTTTTTTTTTTTTTTTTTTTTTTTCTTATTTCATTTTTTGCCCCCCTCC
>SCDY01001910.1:0-27315 GCA_004143825.1 Drosophila micromelanica | reverse complement strand
TGGGGTCGGAGATGCCTCCTTCTACCTGTTACATACATTTCAACAAAACCATAATACCCTGTTTCACCCATTTTCAATGGGTTCAGGGTATAAAAAAGGTATAAACATGTTTTTCATAATTTCTACCACTGGCAAAAAAATTTGTAAAATCAATTAATCATTCAGTAAAGCAGTCAAAAATGGAATATATACTAAAAACTACTGAATTAGATAATTATAGAGAAATAACATCCCAAAATGATGATCAAAATAATTTAAGTAATCACTTTAAAAGTGAACAATTTTGTTGTGTTTTTTTATTTAAAAAAGTTAATTTTTTTATAGTAGTGAATTCTTGATAATCTCTTCTTTTTAACAAATCATTATTTACTTCTAATAATATATTAAATGAGTTAAAATGTCAAAAAAAAATTCTCAATATTATTGTTTATTTAACTTTTAAGTTGGTGTTCTAGAACTAGAACCAAACTAATATTTTGCCTTATTTTAAAAAGAAAATTAAGTATACATGAAATGCTATCTAAGAGCAGTTAATAAAGCGTACCCAATCTTCGGCTTACTATATCTACAACTATCCTATATCTACTATATCTATAACTATATCTAGAGCCATACTAGTTGGCTCTCCTTTGTGTTCACATTTGTGACAGGGCTCACCTCATAGTTAATGTACTGTTTGCGCCACTCGGGCGTTATGTGCGCCGACAGATGCTCGGCGAACTTCATGACGGCGACGTTGTTGTTGTTGTTTTTGTTGCTGCTGCTGCTGCTGCTGCTGTCGTCGTCGTCGTCGTCGTGTCCCTGGCTTGGTTCTTACCCAACTGCGAGCCAACACTGCAAATGCAAAAAATAAAACGGTAAAGCAAAAGCGATTCATTTTTAGCCGTTTGTCTGGGTGGGTCGTGGGTAATTTAACGCCCGAGTGCAGACGCCGATTCGCCGTAAAATCAATGCACACCGAACAACTGGGAGTATACACATATATCAGCTGTATATGGAAGCAGATAATATCTAATCAGCTTAACAGTTACAGAAGCAAATAAAGAAACAGAAAAAACTTGTAAAAACTTTGAAAGAAAAAAAGCAGTTGCCAACTGGTTTGCGGCTCTTTGACTCAGTTTTTTGCTGATAAGGCAGACACTATTTTTAATACCCTAGCAGAGGGTTCTTAAACTTGTCATGAAATCGGTGTTACCCATTATAGGAGATATCGGCGATCATATGTACAATATGTACAATCGTATCTTGACAATTCGTAAACCCCAATCATTCATAAAAACTTCGTCAATTCATAAAATTTCCATACATTTTGGCCCCTCGTTCATCGTTATTTATTTGCAATTCAATGAACATAAAACCTCTTATAAATAAAACAATTTCGAAACCTCTTTTAATGTCTAACGAAAATGTTAAAAAACGTTTTCAGCTTGATGAACTTTAACTTTTGTAGACAATTTTATCACTTTAATGTTGCCTTTCTTTCAGCTTATTTCTTAGTTTTTAAACAAAATTTTTTATAAATCGATTGACAACTTTTGTATATAGTATATATCTTTTGGGTAGTTAAACATTGGCTTCTTTTTCTTGTTACATATGTATATATTTTTTAAATTTTTGTACATTGATATCTTTTTGTTGAGGGTTGGGGGACGGTTATTTATATTCATTAGCGCAGCTCGCATAATAAGCTAAACAAATTGGAAGATTTTTGTCGCTGCGCTGTGTAAACAAAGATGCTCGCATTTTAATCAATTAATTGTACAAATATTGGCCAAAAGGCGGCAATAACAGTAGAAGAACAACAGCAACAACAACTAACAGAAGTTGCAGCAGCGGCGCCTTGTAGACTTAAAGCCAGTTTGAACTTCCGTTTCGGATAGGAAAATAATAATGACAAAGAGAAAGAGAGAGAGAGAGCGAGAGAGAGAGAGGGAGCGAGAGAGATACCCACCAACAGGTGTTAATTGATAGTGTGTCAATACGTCAACTGCGTTCGTTCATTCAATTAATGTCAGCATTAAATTCCAAATATAGATTTCGGGCTCGTCTAGCCTGATTGATTGTGCCATTTAAGCCATATCGCATATATTCGTCAATTCAACGTCTTATTTACACAAACGATATTCACAGCAGCAGCAGCAACAAATACACTTGTGTATTACACTTGTTGCCTGTTTTGCGTTATCTCTACACTGATTTGTCTGCTGGCTTAATTACGCGCTGATAAGGCAGCAGCACCAGCTAAACACATTCGACAAATACCAATACAAAGAGAAACACACACACACACACACACACACACACACACACACACGTCATGCACGCAAATATTTGATCAATAAACTTGTCAGGCCAAAAGAAATGTAAAGCGCGCCTTCCTCTGACTCAGACTTAAAATTCTGGCAAAATAATAGCAAAGAAGAACGGACAGCGGACAGCGCTGCCTGGACAAAAGCGCCTGCGTCGCCCAGTGCTGATAACTCTTATTGTTTGTTGCTGCTGCTGCTGCTGCTCTTGCTGTAAATCAACGGCGACTGCGTCTTTTGATCAAAAAACTGTCAGACCCAATTAATTGAAGGCATCACGAGATTAAGTTTAACTGCGTTCCGTTTTCTTTTTTTTTTGTTGACATTGCTCTTCAATTACATAAAATTACACATCAATCTACATATACTATATGGCATCACTGTGTTGTGTTGACATACAAACGTTGGCTGCAGCGCTGCTGCTGTGTGCTGTGTGCTGTTGGGTCCTGTGTGTTTGTTATTGTTTTGCTCTATGTTCGCTGGTTTTAGTTGGTGTGCCGCACAGGTTGCTTGTTATGGGTATTCGTTAGCTGATATGCATTTAGGCCAACACCTAATCATTACTAATTGATAACATTAATTAATTGGTTAAGTACACTTTATCACAGAATAGCGCGCACGGAACAACAAAGAACAAAATGCGAACGAAACAAAATACCAGGGCTGCGGTATTGCGCTATGCATATCGACAATCAGTATTGGTAAATGAGCGCTAGATCACGAGCACACTTATCGATAAGTAGAACCACAATACGCATTACATGTATAATGTAATAGTGTGCACATTGTATGCAAAAAATAAAAGTGAATATAAGACATGGCATTGTCTGTGCTCTTTAACATTTAAACATTTTGTCTGTTGCCAACTATCGCCCAGTATTGTAGGTATCGCTACCTATCGATAGTTTCGGCAATTCTGGTCGATGTTGATAGTTCTTGGCAATCGCAAGCGACGCTCGCCAACAATTTGCTCTCAGTGATTTTTTTACGCTTATAAATTTGCATCGAATTTCGCAAGCACAACACAGGTGAAACTGCGCAGTTGCTGCTGCTGGAAATGAGCACGAATCTTAAGAACATCAAAATGGGCCACTTTGGCGGCGGTGGCGCTGGCACTGGCTTTGGCATCTCAGCTGGCAAATTGCTTTCAAACAATAACACCAACGGCAGCAGCGGCGTCGGCGGCGGCGCTGGCAGCGCAGGTGCGGGCGCTGGCAACAGCAAATCGGCGTCCCATGCAGCGGCCGAGGCGGACGTCTTGGCGATGCCCAGCGGCACAATAATACCTTTAATCAGAAGCCGAGATGTGCCCAAACAGCTGCCCACACTGGCCGCCGCACTGCAGCGTCCCATGGACGAACACCTGGCCGCGGAGGATTTGGATGCGGTGCAGCTGGAGCTGGAGCTAATGCTCTCAAATGTGGCGCTGCGTGCGCGCGTACTCAAGGCCGAGTTCGACAATTTGGACAAGGATGAGAAGCGTCAGGATCGCCGGAAATTGGAGCGCGTGCCGCCCGGCTCGCCGCCCACAAATGCTGGAGGCCTGCTCAACGGCCTGCTGGGCATGTCCAATGCGTGCACCACCGGCGCCAGCAGCAGCGGCGTCGGCAGCCCAGCAACAGCGTCAAACAACTCGAAGCGAAAACTGCGGGACGAGCCGACGGGGGTGCGCAAGAAACACTCCTCGATGACGATACTCAAACAGCAGCAGCAGCAGCACCAGCTGCACGGCTCCAAACAGATGGCCAAGAACAGTCCGCTGGCCGTGCACACGGACGACAGCATGGACTACGCGACGATGCCCACAATCCAGCAGCAACAGCAGCAGCAGCAACAACAACAACAACTGCCAAAAGTGGCGATGCCCAAAAACGATATGCCCAACAAGTTTTGGCTATCGGTAGAGCCTTACTGCATGCCACTGACCAACGAGGATCTGCGACTAATTGACGATCTGCTGGAGCAATATCGGGGACCGCTGGTGCCGCCGGTGCCGACGCTGGGGCCGCATTACTCCACCGTCTGGGCGCAGGAGGACATGAAGGCGCTGCAGCCGGGCGGGGCACGTCAAAAGTCGCAGAACGCCAGCGCCATGCTGAAGAAAGCCGAGGGTATGCTCGAGGAGAGCATAACGGGACCGCTGACGCAGCGTCTGGTGTCGGCGCTAATGGACGAATCGCTGCCCAGCGAACAGGCGGCGGTGGGCGAGCACAGCAACAGCAACAGCAGCAGCAACGAAAACACGCACTCCTCATCCACCAGCAATGCCCCGGCCACGGGCAACTTTCGCTCGCTGGCGATGCTCAAGCATGGGGTGGGCATTGAGCAGCGCCTGAAAAAGGAGCTGGTGGAGAGCGGCCTGATCGATGCCAGCGAACTGGCCGCCCACGAGGACGTCGACGAGGTGCTGCTGGAGATCAGGCGCGTCACCGCCGAAATCAACAGCGTGGCGCAATTCAATAGCGAGGAATTGAAGCGACTCCGCGTCGCCGCCAGCGAGGAGATCAAACGGATCGAGCTGAAGCGCAAGCTGGACAGCATCGATCAGGAGATACTCGAGTGCTACAAGCGCATGCTGCAGTACCGGGCCAAGCGCAAGGGACACACCAGCGAGGAGAAACAGGAGATACTGCGGCTGACGAGCGAACAGCGCGCCCTCGCCGATCAGCTGGAGCGCATGCAGCTGATGGGCGAAGGCAAATTGTAGGACAGGAGCTTGGCCTGGAGCTGGCGTCAATTAATGGCGCTGCATCGGGCGGCGCTGCTGTTGCAGCAGTGGGAGCGGCATAGCGTTTGGAACGACATCAGTTTGCAGTTGCAATGTGTATAAAGGAAAAGAATCGAAGAAATCTGAACGATGATGATGCATAAAATTGAGATAACGATGAGAAATGACAAATTTCACTGCTTAACTCGCCAGTTTGTACATTCGCAAACACACACACACACACACACATACTTACACCTCACACATTTAAAGATATATATAGAGAGAGAGAGAGTACATACATACAATTTTTATATAGCTTAAGTTATTTTGTGCCAGGCAATAAAGTTGTCGCTGTCACCCAAAGTTATTTGTTGTTCTGGCTGTTGTTGTTTGGCACCACTCGGAACACCACCCGTACACCACAATGGTCGTGTGCGCTTTGAGACTTGGCCCTGGCTGCGGCGCCACATCCCAGGCGAGCAACAGCGGAAGCCGCAGGCTATTTACCCTTCTTCGATAAGGCCAAGACGCCACGCCTAATTAAAGCCAAACAAGCGATATTCATAAATTATTTATCTACAACGAAGCTGAAATACGCTTTTTTATAACGATCGCAGATGCAGATGGCTTTTTCTGTTTTTTTGTTTTTGTTCTTTTGACTATCTCTATTTTATTTGCTTCTATCATACGAGCCCGCTATCTCTGGAGGCTCCCCAGATAACCGATGTCTCCACGACTGATGATATATGGGCACAAGTTATTCGCCCCCCATGTGAAAACACAATTGAAATCATTTCTACAATTTGTATTCACGGATAGATATTCTTCTAGGCTGAAAAACTTCATTAATATATTTTCTCAATTATATTGACTATCGCAATTGTATCTTCCAGGCGATATGTTGCTACAAGCCAGCCATCAATATTTCCCGGGCCTAATATTCAATATTTTTCATGTCTATATCCACAGTTTCTATCCTATTCGAATTCTATTCTAGTATTTTAATTCAACATCGACCCATAACTGAGTAACTTTTTATTCATAAAAGTTAAGAACAAAAAAAAAAAAACTTCATAACCTTTCTAATATGCTATATCTTTTCGTGGAGCTGTTATATCCGATTCCAAACAAAATAAATAAAGACAAAAAAAATCTCGTAAACATAAACAGCATTGAGAGGAAATATAATCCCAGATAATTTTTAGTGTTTACAAACTTGATCGCATATCAAGGCAAACAAATAGATTCTCATTTAATGTATAAAGTTTATTGCTTACACTTAGATTTCAGCGAACTATTCGTGTGATGTGGTTCTATGACTATTCAAATCGCCACAGATTTGCAAAATAAAAATGATAATTTGTACATAAGTAATATAATTATATTTTTACAATATACATATATATATATATAGTTATAGTTGTACTTCATGTTGTCAGCGGTGCAGTGGTTGCTTTGACCTCATCCCCCATATTCTCATCCAGCTCATTTTCAGTCCGTCGAATGCCGACAAATGCCTATCACAGACGCAGTCCTAACCTGGCCAGAAGCCTACCTGCTTATGTGGGCAGTGCATCGAACTCCGTTCGGTAATCATTCAGCAGATCGGAACGGCAGGACACCTGTATGGCCGAGGCATTGGCCTTGAGCCGTAGATTGTTATCGTTGGTGAGCAGCATCAGGTGAGGCACCTGGGCCTGCAGCTGCAGACAACAGTTGACAATGCTATCATCCGGGCAATCCACCTCAATCAAATGCTCCGCCTCCTCCAGCGCCGATTGACCTGAATAAATAATTGTATATAAATTAAAGTTAATAAAGAAAATTTAGCCTTCCAACGCTGATGGAAATTTGTAGGGAACTCATACATACCCTGTATTTGTAGACTATTGTCAAACTTGTCGTTCAGATAGCGTATGGCGCGCACGGCCGCTGTACGCTTTAGATTGTTGTCGTTGCGTGTGTCCTTGAGCTTGTCCAGTTCCTTGATGACTATATAGGGTATATAGAGCATGCTGCCGTTTGTTTCGCCCAAGGCCACATGGCATAGATCCTCCACAAACACAAGGTTATCCATTAGCACATTTGTGTCCAGCACAAAGTACATGTGATCCACACGTCGAGCGGGCAAATCCTGTTCAGTGGTCAGCAGGCGTTGCAGGATTTGATCCGATTTATCATCGGTCTGCAATTTGCTCTGGCTTTTATTCAAATTTATCTGTATCAATGGTTTTTTATGTTAGCTATTATAATATTATATCATTAATTATAATGATTTAGAGGAGTAAGCGATTATATGTTAAAAGTCGGACATACATTTGTTCTTTGAGAATCACGATTATGCAAATATGAATATATGTTGCGAATCTGGGTGCAGGGTATCTACAAGTCTGGCACTCTTACTTATTACTGTATTCCGTTTCTGAATACTTTTGTACACAGAGTTTAAGTAAAAACATATAAAATAAATTTATCAAAATCAAAAAAAAAAAATAAAAATGTAAATATTTTATATGATTCATTTAAAATTTTTTCTATAGTAATATTGCTTTTTCCAAGTGTGGAAAATGTGGGAAAGAAAGTTGTTATCATTGTTTTGCCCAACTTTAATATGATTTTCAAATATAAAGAAACTGACAATTCCATCTGATACGCACCACTGTTCCGCCGCTGATGCTGCTGCTGTCTGTTGCCGCTGGCGCCTCCTCCTGCTCCTCCTGCCAGTCTACATCCATGGGTTCCACATCATCGTTTGACTGAGCATCTGCGGACAATCTGCCTGCCTTGAGGCTCCTAATCGCACTGGTTGCTGTCAGTTTCTTGTTGGGCAGTGTTGTTGTTGTTGTTGTTGTTGTTGTTATTGTTGTTGCTTCGTTGTAATTGTTGTTGGTCTCCTTTTGCTGCTGTTGCTGTTCCTGGAGTGCCTCGCGCAGCCGCGCCAGACGCTGATTGACTGCAAGGAAGAAATAAGCACAGTTTAACACAGTTTTCGCTTGTGCATTGAGCGGATAATTTACCACTGTTGGAGCGATTTGTTTCCAGTCGATTGCTGGCATCGAGCAGCGCCTTGGGCTTGGCCCAGGCACTTTTGGCAACAATGTGGGCAGTGCTGGATCGCTTGCAGCTGGCGAGTATTGAGCGACCTGCGCTGGAGCTGGGCTGTGGCCTGGCTGCGGGCTGCACGGGCTTTGGCCTCTCGGGCAAGCAGACATTCTTGAGGCTGGCCAGAAAGTCCTTGGCTTGTTTCGACGTTTCCGTTTCAGGTGTGACACACGTCTGGCTTGTGGCGGAGGCAGCCGGGTTGGCGGCGCTACTGAGGCTGATCTGGCTGCTGTGTCTGCTGCTCCGTTTGGGCGCGGGTCGCTCTCTGTCCGCTTTTCTGCTATTCAATTTCAAATTTGTCTGCAAGCGTTTAAGCCGCTCCTGAGCTGGCTGTCTGCTAGAGCTCTCTGCGAACATTGGGAAAAGCGAAAGTCAAATGTTTGATTCACCAAATTGATGGCCACCTTCACTTACGCGCTCGTAAATTTATGATGAGTTTGTTTTGGGCCTCGATGTCGCTGGCTTTGTGCGTGCTTGATTTAATGCGACTTTTGTGCATTTCTCCATCCATTTCTCGCCGGGCAGCAGGTAACCACGTTTCCAGCGATTCATATGCGTTAATTAACGGTACAACGCCAATGGAAATACCAGAATAAAGGAAAACAGCGAATATAATCAGCTGTTTACATGCCAAGCTCCAACTGATCGGAGGACACGATAGCTATCGTTATTAGTGCGATGTCTGATTTACTTATATTATTTTTAGTGAAATTTATGCTGGAATATTCTACGTTAAATCTGCAATTCTGTTGGTTTGCTTGTGTGCATTTGCTAAAAGCAACTTTTATAATGTTAAATTTATGTGTTTAGAATATGCTGATTTGACGTCACGAGCTACTATCGATATAGCATATAGCAAAACTATCGAGTACCTTTTCCACAACCATTTATCGATGGTTGCCGCACAGCCGTAGTCGCCAGACCAGCAACCGGTGTTTAATTTTTTGCAACAGAGCCATCAGTCTCACAGATTTCTCTGCGGTTGCTTTATCAATTGTTTCTTGTTCAACACAACACTTATCAATATGCTGAAGGTAAGCGACGCACGGAGCATTCATTTCTCAATAAACAAAACGTTTAGCGCTCATCAAGCTGATCAAGCTGTACGTTTGCGACGGGTACAAAGTCCAATTGGAACGTCCATATTCTTCTAAGAATAACTGTATGTGTTATTCATGTACCTTGTACCTTTATCGCTTTATCGTTACACAATAATTAAACTAAATCTGTACCGGTCAATTATCGCTTTTTAATCACAATTGTCGCTTACAGAACGTTGTCTCCCTGGTGACTGGTGGCGCCTCCGGTCTGGGCCGGGCCACGGCCGAGCGTCTGGCCAAGCAGGGCGCCAGCGTTGTCCTCGCCGATCTGCCGTCCTCCAAGGGCACCGATGTGGCCAAGGAGCTGGGCGACAAAGTGGTCTTTGTGCCCGTCGATGTCACCTCCGAGCAGGACGTGACCGCCGCCGTACAGACGGCCAAGGAGAAGTTCGGCCGCCTCGATCTGACCGTCAACTGTGCGGGCACAGCGACCGCCGTGAAGACCTACAACTTTAACAAGAACGTCGCCCACAGGCTGGAGGATTTCCAGCGTGTCATCAACATCAACACCGTGGGCACGTTCAATGTGATCCGTCTGTCCGCTGGCCTGATGGGCAGCAATACGCCCAACCAGGATGGCCAACGTGGCGTCATTGTGAACACCGCTTCGGTGGCCGCTTTTGACGGGCAGATCGGCCAGGCTGCCTACTCGGCCTCGAAGGCCGCCGTTGTGGGCATGACCCTGCCCATTGCCCGTGACCTGAGCACCCAGGGCATCCGCATCTGCACGATTGCGCCGGGTCTGTTCAATACGCCCATGCTGGCGGCGCTGCCGGAAAAGGTGCGCACGTTCTTGGCCAAGTCGATACCGTTCCCCCAGCGCCTGGGCGAGCCCAGCGAGTACGCCCAACTGGTGCAGGCCATCTACGAGAATCCATTGCTAAACGGCGAGGTCATCCGCCTGGACGGTGCCTTGCGCATGATGCCTTAGAGAGGCTGTCGCTGCTCTCAACTCAGGTTGCATTTATAGAAGTCCCTTTTGGCTTGCATTGTGTTTTATTTTTTTTTCTTTCTCTCAGTATATACATAAGCTAAAAGTTGTCTTTGTATTACAAATATTGAATTGTGCGAAATAAATTGTGAAATTTGAATTTGAAATGCTTCGAAAAAGCCCGCGGTAATCGATTGCTGGCACGCCTATTAAACCCGTTATCGATACCAGTTGGTATTTCGTTAGGTATATTGTTGGTTAAACTTATTTTGGCAATTTGACCGTTGAGCACATTGGTCACACTAGAAACGACGCTGAAGCGACGTCGGAGTTTTGGACGAATAAAATAATGCTGAAATTGAAAGCAGCAGCCGAAATACAATTGCAATGTGTGCAAATGCAAGCAATCAATATGTGTTTATTAATAAAGTGCGTGTGCTAAGCAAACAGTGCGATCTGTAGGCGTTGCAGTGCAATCGCAGGCAAGCAAGAGAGAGAGAGAGCCCCAGAGCAAGGCAAGTGCAATGAAAATTGTATGCGCCGTGGAATTGTAATGAATGCTAATGCATTTGATGTGTTTGCGTGTGTGTGTGCGTGTGCAATACACGCATAAAAAGTACAAACGTGTGCTTGTGTGTGTGCGTCTGGCTATGTGTACGCGAGAGCCAGGAGAGCAATAATTAAATTAAGCAAAGGTGTTACGTGCATGTGAGCTGCTGCGTCGCTCCCTGCGTGCGTACGTGTGTGAGTGTATGTGTGTGAGTATGAGTGCCAAGTTGTGTATATACAAAGTGACCAAAAATTCTAATAAGAATATTTGTTAACACCATCTCTGTCGCTCGCTCAACAAAATTCATATCTAAATTGCAATGACGCTCGACTGGCTGCATTCGCATTTAAATAGCGGCATTCAGCTAGCATACAAAAAAATTACTACACCGCACGACTTACTACGAAAACGACGACGACCATCCGACCGACGACAACGTCGGCAGCGGCAGCGCAGTAGCGTCGTAATTCCCGGCTACTCCTTGGGGCTGATGCTGCTGGGCGGTGCTGCATTTGTAAGCGTGTGTGTGTGTAGGCGTACTACACACAGCGCAGCATTTTTACGCACTCAAATGTTTTTGTGTATGTGTGTAGGTGTGCTTGTGTCTGTGCATTTTTAAATTGCCAGCGTCGGCGTCAACGCATTTGCCAAAAAGGTAGCAAAAAAATAAAAATATCTACGCCCAAAATCTACTACTAAATTGGCAACAATTTCTGCGCACAAGCAAGTGCAATGAAACTTGCTGTTCGGCTAGGGGGAGGTGTACGTGTGTGTGTGTGTGTTGGTGTGGGTGTTGGGCGGAATTAAGGCGCACGCAACTGTCATTGACCTTCAATTCGGTGCAGCAATCGTTGCAGCAGCAGCGGTAGCAACAACATCGCCGCACCCAAAGGTCATGTGATGTGTGTCATCAGTTAACCAGCTTATCACTTAATCAACCATTGATTGGCAACTGCATTGATAACATCGCGAACCATGTACCGAAAGTCCTCAAATGAATGCGTGAACCCGAGCTGCAACTGGATGTGTTTGCCAAGGATCCGGTTCAGACTGGACATTAATCAGCTCGCAAATTGAACTAAATCAATCATTCAACTAGGCAGTTCCGTTGATAGTACAGTGAGAACACCTTAGCGTGAACCTGACCCGAAACTCTGTTGTTGTAGCTTCAATTTTAGAGCAAAATACTAGCGCATGTCCTTTGGGATTATTATTATTATCTAGAGCCCCCAACCGCCTAAGATAAACCTGGCACCAAGGCTTCCCAAGATCAAGTCAAATTCATCATCCTTCACTTTGTGCCTGGGATGTACAGTCGTTAGGTCTCCAAGTGGGCTGCTCAATCTGACCTGGGCGCATTGGACCCACTACCTCCTGTAGTGGAGGTAGCTCTATGTAGCTTATGCCATTGGGGAGTTTAAATGCTTCTGCATTATTGCGGGCTGGTTCCAGGTTGATAAAAAAACATGGACAGTGGCAATTTGTTTTTACGTCTAATAGCATTGCTCAAATCGCGCACTTTATGTCCTAGCTCCTCCATTGCGTCCTTGATTTCATCTTTCCCTGTAGAGTGATGAATTGCAAAATGAACTTAAGAACTTAAAGCATAGCAAACAGAATTGAAAATGATTTAGTTTACCATTGAGACTCTTGAGCTGAAACGGAACTGAAATAGTTGGTTTTTCTTAAGGTTCAGCTCGGAACTGGAGTGCAAAGGATCGCTTTGTAGCTAGGCGATGCATCAATCAATTGATTAATTAATTTCGTGTCCGTTTCCTGTTTCTATCCTGCAGCACACACACACGCGCGCGTTCACACACCCACACACTCACACACACACACAGAACATGGAATCGTCCATTAAGCTTAAGGAGTGCAACAACTCGAATGGCAACCCGAACCAGAGCCTTAATCAGAATCAACTGTGCAATGGCAACAGTAACAGCAACAGCAACAGCAACAGTAACAGCAACAGCAACAGCAACTGCACCACCGGAGTGACCGTTAGCATTTGCAGCAGCGACAGCTTTAGCAGCATGATGCCACCGCCAGCGACGCCGCGCGACCACGAACTGGTCAGCGCCAACAGCATCGAGCTGAACGCGGCCGCGTCGCTGAGCGATGACAGCGGCGTCCCGTTGACCACCAACAGCTCCATATCCAGCGGCGATTCCTATCGCATTGGCATGTGCAAGTTTGAGATCGAGGTGAGTCCTTGCGTTCACACATGTTTTATGGCGTCCGCCTTTGAACAATGTTTTTTGTTGCAGATGGTGGAGAGCGACGGCGAGGTGTCACAGTTTGATTCGCTGGACAACTGCTCGGAGGGCGGCATGAGTGCGGAGAACTTTAATACGCTGAAAAAGGGGCCGCTGGCACCGATTGATCCGCCGCCCGAGTTCCAGGACTCGCCACAAACGACCCTGGTGCGCTCCATCTCGAAGAACATTGTGAACAGCCTGCGACGCTGGACCTCATCGCAGTCATCGTTCGAGCATCTCAAGGATGATGTGACCATGGTCAGCGCCGCAGTGGCCAGCGGCTCAGTCAGCCAGGAGCTGGTCCTGCTGCTGGCCAAGCCATCGCCGGAAAGCAGCGGCAAGCTAACGAGCAGCGATGCCGCCGCCGTTGTGGTCAGCACACAGCCGAGCGCAGCGTGCGCCGTGCTGTGCGCCCAGGAGCGAACCCTCAAGGAGTCGTATGCCATCAATAAGCATCTCTATTCGAGCGATTCGATACTGAACAGCCACACGGATAACATATACGACGAGCCGAATAATATCATAAGCAGCTCGCTGGGCAACAGCATCGATCTGCTGGACGAGGACGACGATGATGAGGACGATGAGGCTGCCTCCGAGCAGAGCAGCTGTTCGCCGTCGCTGCCCTCGCCGCCGCCGCCCGTCTCGATCATAAAGATCAAGCAGACGCTGTGCCCCTACTATCAGGATCATACGCGCTACTTCAAGGCGATACCCACGGAACAGGACAGCATTGCCAGTGCCAAGGCGGCGGCGGCACAGCAGCGCTTCAACAGCGCCGGCCTCTCCGAGATACACGACTACGATCTGTATTATGGCGGGCGCGGCAGGCAGCCGGCGATGCAGCCGCAGGACAACAGCAGCCTGCAGCGGCGTCAGTTGCTCTACAGCCCGTTGGGCCACACGAGCCACTGCCACTATCATGCCCATCATGCGCACCATTACCACCATCATCATCACCACCACGGCCCCCATCAGCACCATGGCCACTATCAGTACGGACAGCGGCCCAATTCGCGCAACTCGCTGAACAGCCGCCTGAGCAGCTCGCACAATTCGCTGAATGTGTCGTCGGCGAACAAGCCGGACGATTCCATATTTATAACGCAAGCGATGTCCCACGATGCGCTCTTCACGCGCGAAATCTCCGACTTTTATAATGTGCCCATCGATTCGGACATTTATGCCTTTCCCGTCGACATGATCGAACAGCAGCTCGAGAAGCAGCAGCTGGAGCAGCAGCAACAGCAGCTGGAGAAGCAGCAGCTGGAACAACAGTCGCAGCAGCAGCAGCAGCAGCAACAAAGTGTGGCCAACAAGCAGCCGGCGGCGTATCACAAGGCGGCCAGCAGGCGCAATAAACGGAACAAGCGCAAACAGCGCTATGCGGCGGGCGCTGCGGCGGCGGAGACCAGCGACGATGGCGGCGACAAGTCGAGCAAGCATGGCAAGTACCGTACGCCGGTGGTGCAAAGCGAAACGGAGCCGCTGCACATGACGCTGGACGAGGTCAAGCAGTTCTATCACACGCTCTACTCGGACGCGGGCAAGTCGTCGTGGAGTGCGGGCGCGGGCGCGGGCAACAACAAGATGCTGAGCACAACGGCAGCTGGCGGCAAAGCGCTGGGCGTCAAGTCGAGCAACGAGACCATCTGGAGCTGCTCCACGAATACCACCAATACCACAAACACGACCACGACGACGGCGCGCACACGCAGCAGCATGGGCAACAGTCGGGCGGGTGTCGCCTCCGGCGGCGGTGGTGCTGGCAGTGGTGACAGCACCGCCAAATATCTGAGCAAGCAGAACAAACATAACATCGACAATGATAAGCTTAACAATAACAACAACAACAACAACAATAGCAGCCACTATGCACAACAACAACAACAACCAGCAGCAGCAGCCGGCGGCGTCGGCTCGGGCGCGGTAAATGCGACCAGTAACACCACCAGCACCACCACCAGCGTCACACAGCTGCCCACCTCATCCGAGAAGCTGCTGGGCGAGCAACAGCTGCCCAACAACCACAAGCATCTGCTGCACACGGAGAAGAAGTCGCAATTCTCGCTAAATCTCAAGCAAAAGTTCTGCAGCATCTTTCGCTTTCGGCGCAGCAATCACAGTCGCTGTCGCGCGAATGCAGCGGCCGCTGCAGCAGCGGCAGCGACAACAGCCACAGGGACGGCGAACGCTGGCGCTGTCAATGCCGCCTCGGCGGCAACCGCAGCGACGGCTGTGAACACCGCGGTGAATGCAACGGATGCGGAGGAGGTGAACAATTGCCTCAATCGCAGCGAGCCGAACGCCGAACTGCGCAAGAAGTTTCAGTCGCGAGCGCTGCCGCCTTTGCCAAAAAAGGGTGAGTACGTCGTGGCATAGTCAATGAAAACTGTACTCATTACACATTTCAATCCACTGCAGCTTATGCCATTGATGCCGCCGAAACGGAGCCGGATGAGCAAAAGAAGAACGCCGCAGCGCAAGAGCCGCGTGCACTTCAGTTTACCTCAAGTATTGAGAAAGTCAAAGACGTAAGTTTAAATTAATAAAAGGGGGTTTGTAACTAACTACAAGCTACTCGGTCTTTGGGTGCTCGCTACTCGTTACTTGTTGCTACTTTGCTACTTGTTACAGTTTACTCGTTACTTTTTAACACATTACTCACTGTTTTTTATTGAGTACCTTCTACTTTTTTTACTGGCTACTCGTTACTCGCTTCTTATTACTAATTGCTACCTACAACAATCTTTTAATTACTGTTACTTGCTACTAGTTACTGACTAATCAAACTTTTCTACACGCCACACGCTACTCGTTACTCTACTCCTTACTCGTTACTTCCTACTTGTTTCTTTTCTCGCTTCTTCTAATTAGCGATAAATTCGTTTTTTTTTTTACAGTATGGCTGGTATTGGGGTCCATTGTCCAGCGAGGCCGCCGAGAAGGTGCTTTCCAACGAGCCGGATGGCTCGTTCATAGTGCGCGACAGCTCCGATGATCATTATATATTCTCGTTGAGCTTCAAGCTAAACAACTGCGTACGCCATGTGCGTATCGAACAGGATCAGGGTAAGCTCAGAAACGAGTCTTAACAAAAACAAGTTTTTAATAATATTTTCCAAGCATTGTTAAAATATGTGATTAATTTATATTATTAAATTATTTGATTAACATTTCCCATGACTTTTTAATTTTTAAATGTTTAGTTGTTAAATTTACTAGTTGATCTTAAAATTATAATTTTGTTTTTTTAAATAGTCATACGAGTATATAATTTATATAGAAAATTAAAATAATACAATTATGCATAAATTTTTAAGTATTAATTATCTCTTGCTATCCCGCTCCCTATCTCTTTCTCTGTCTCATTTTCTGTCTCCCTCTCTTTTGCGCTTCATTTCAGGCACATTCTCGTTTGGTTCGTATGCCAAGTTCAAATCCCAAACTATAACCGAGTTCATTGAGAAGGCAGTCGAGCATTCGCGTAGCGGCAGGTGCGTTATATAAATCAAGCAAAACCAACTACCTTAATTATCGAAAATTAATTGTGCATTTAATCGACAGATATTTGTTCTTTCTGCATCGTCGGCCGGAACATGGACCAATGCGCGTGCAATTAACCAATCCAGTATCTAGATTTAAGCATGTACAAAGCTTGCAGCATATGTGCAGGTGAGTCAAAAAATTTTGTGACCTCTATTTAGCCGTTTATCTGACTCTTGGGCCTTGCTTGCAGATTTGTTATACTAAAGGCGGTTATACGAAAGGATCTAATACAGACATTGCCATTACCAAGAAGACTTTTAGACTATCTTAACTATAAGCATTGCTACTCCGAGCAGGTGGAGAGCGACAGTTCGCACTCGCAGGTGAGTGAACAGCTTGAGAGATACATTTAACTAATCCATATGTAACTAAATACAATCATTTTTCGGCATTTTTCAATAGATATCTGGTGATGGCTCTATGTAAAGGGATGCAAGGCGTATTATGACAACAAAGAAATTGAATGAAAGGAAAGCGAAAGCAACAGAAATTATTACATTATATAAGTAGTAGAATTTAACAAAACAAAAGTTGAGAAAAGCAAGAGCAAAGGCATTTAAAAACTTTATAAGAAGGAATAGAAGAACGACAACAACAAAAACAAAAACAACAGCAATTAAGTAAATGCGAATTGTTGACAAAAAAACAAAATGAAGAAATTCGAAACTCTGTTTATTGATCATTTTTTGTACTCGGTGCTATACTATAAATATTAACTAATTAATGAAAAGTAAAAGCAAAACAAAAACAAAAGAAAACTCAAAAACATATATAAATTGATATGATTATGCGTAGACAAGTAAAACAAGAACACCAACAATAAGAACAACAGCAATTGCAACAACAACAGACAAACAGATGTATATAATTATGCATAACTATAATTGATAATAGATAACATATAATAATGATAATAACAACAAAAATAACAATGAACACAGCCAGCTCGAAACTTTGTGCACGATGCATTTTGCGAGCGCATTGAATTCTATTTTCTGGAATTCTGTGTAAAACTTTAAATGCTTGCCTTTTAGCTGTGATTTTTTCCCCCAATTATAAATGATATGTAATAATCGTGAGATCTGTTATTATAAGCTATGTGTATACGTATTGTATAAGGTGTTTTCCAAACAAAATTTTATGATTGATCATATTTCATTTGCTACAATTCTTAATGTTAAACTGTAAATTTGCTCAAGTGCTCGAAACGATACAACGAAAATCGATAACAAATCGATATGCAACTTGTGTTAACATAGGTGCGGCTATGTTGCATTCAAAAACCGATTATATGTAAAAAGAAAAGTTAGGCGTATGTATTAATACATGGAATATACAATTCCACAACCAAATATAAAACAAATGGAAATCCTTGGCAAATTTATGGTCTGACACTGAAACAAATACTCGTAAATTGCTCAAATATTTGTCGCTTTCAATCCAAAGTTGATATATATATACATTTTTTTTTTGGTTTTGTCCTGTTAGAAGGTGCAAATACCCAAATGTTCTTCATTAGAGACTCACGCACGAAGAGGCCACAAGTTTTTGAGCATATCTGTAGTGTCTGTTAGAGCTGTAGCTCCTGTGTTTTGTTTATTGGGCATCAACGCTCTCAAAATCGTGCCCAGAGTTCAGTGTTTTGGCAAACCCAAAAACCCAAACAAAAAATAAACAAAAAAACAAAATATAAAAAGAAAAAATAAAAAAACAAAAATTAAACGAAATGAAATGTAACGAAAATATGCATGAAAGTATGTCATAATAGAGCAATGTAAACAACTGAAAATATGTTGACGGAAATTGATAATTAAACAATTAATTATTTTGTATTTAATTAGTTAAGAAGTTGCAGGCGTATCTGCGCTTGCCCAAATGCAATATGTAAATTTATTTAATTGATTGTTAATCCATATTTGTTTTGTACTTATTTGTTATTTATGTTTTAAGCTCAGTTCTATAACTAAATATTTTTTTCTTTTGCTATTGTATATTATTTGTTTTTAATTTTATTCGACTACACATTGTATATATTTATTTAGTATATTTAATACACACACATACACGCATACAAAACGAAAAATACAATTATGTTTGTTTCCTTTTACACTATGCAGCAAACTTTCATATCCATTCGTAACTCATAGTTTTCTTCTATTATTATTTCTATTTAACAAAAATCATTTCAAAGCAAATTTGATTTCTTTGGTTCGCTGTTATAGACTTAAACCCTGTTGCATAGTGCTATTTGTCTATGAAAATTAAATAAGCAATAGAACAAATACGAACAAATTGAATAAAAGAAAATGTATTAAAAAACAAATACCAAAACGACCAGCAAAATTACAGCGATACATTATTGTTGGTCACAGGCGAAATGAGCAATGGAAAAGGCAATATAACAAATTTTTAATAATAAAAACTTAAACAAAAATAGCTGTTAACCGTTTGTTTTACTGGAGCGACACGCATTCCAAAGTAAAAATGGCACATAGAAAATATTCCAAGTGTGGCAATAGACAAGAGCCAATAACAATGGTTGCGATCGTTTCTAGTAATTTCTAGCAGAAGCAAAAGAAAGTATTTAATTTCATATTAAGATTATACAAATTTAACATGAAGTTTGACGATATGTTTAATTTCACCACTAGCTTATATTCACCACAAGCTTGGAGCGCCTGGCGCCCTCTGTTGTAACTCTTTATATTCACCACAGGCTGGGAAAGTCTGGCGCCCTCTGTTGTATATCCTGTGAGGTATTCAAAGAAACAATTCTAATAGTAAAGTGGCGCCATCTAAGAGTGCTTACTGAAAACGTTAAAATGAAATTTGTATTTTAAAATAAGATCAAACGACTCTTAGATGGTGCTAAATGTTAAATTAAACTTACGACTCGAAGAGTTTTGCGGAAGTTGGCTAAAAACAGGCAGCACTAATCAACTAGCAAAAACTATGGTATGCCTAGATATGCAGATGATATATGCATATAGACATGACGCACATAACTCTGGAAAGTAAAACGCCTGCATTTGCATAATTATTTTACAATCACGGATCGAACTTTTAGACAATGCTCAGCTCGACAAAGTCATAGAGAAATCTTTTTAATTTATATAGCTATGAACCATATCAATCCAATAAACTAGCTGATCATTAGAGTTAAACAAATGGTAACTTATACGGCTACAAGTATGCCGTTAATTGACTCCGAGCTTAAAGCCAATATTATCATAAGTATTACAACAATCTGTAACGGTTTTTTTGTGGTGTAAAAGCGTGTGAGGGGGAGGGAGGGAAGGTTTGGGGCGCCTCGATAGGCCGCGGCTTTTGTTTTGTCGCTCTTTTCTTGTGGCTTTTCATTTCTTTATTCCAACAACGAGACAAGGCGAGCAACAACAACAACAACAATAATAATAATAATAGCAACAACAACAATAACTGCTGCATATAGTTTAGTTGCAACAGCAACCGCCTTGTGATTAATTACATTTTCTTTTTAGCCAGTTTTCTCCTTAGCCTTTTCAATTTTTTCGGCTGCTTCAAGTGCAGCCGGCGTCGTCGTCGGCGTCGACGTTGGCGTCAGCGCTGACGTCGCTATTCGAAATTAAATTTTGATTAATTGCAGCCGCCGGTCGGCACCTTTTTTTGTGTTTTTGTTGTTGCTGTTTTGTGTGTATTTTTTTTTGGTTTTTTTTTGGCTTTGACTGCAGTCGGCGCTACGTGAAAAGTGTTTCCAGGCCGCATGAAATTCGCTGCACTTGCCGCAACCTCCGCCCGCTGTCCGCAGTCCCCGCTGTGCGCGCGTCACTCAAAAACCTTCTTGAAACGAAACAATTTTCAGGTGTGAAAAATTTTGAAATGCGCTTTCAATTTGCGCTGCCTGCGCAGACGTTGACGCTGACGCTGACGCTGAGGCGACTGCGCCCCATTAAGGGGGGGGGGGGGGGGGGGGGGGGGGGGGGGGGGGGGGGGGGGGGGGGGGGGGGGGGGGGGGGGGGGGGGGGGCAGCTGGTCTTGGGTCTGCGTTATGGGCCTGGGCGGCGTTGCCTTCTAATGCGCCCCAGCAATTTGCTACGTAGGCCGGCCACACCTACCTGCTGCCAAACATGCAACACGAACGCCTCAAAACTTGCCCCCCCCCCGTCCCATCCCCATCCCCTGCCCAGAACCCCCTGACACCCCATCAGCTGGCCAGTCAGTGCCTAGCCTAGGCCAGACAGAGTCTTGTTTGCAGGTCGCCTGGGTTGATGCCATTCCTTTAAAACAGGGTATATGGCAGTTGTGACCATTAACAAGCTCACGGAAAAATTGCTTAGCTGTTTTAATGGGAAAATAGCTTAAATATATTAAAAATAATATTATTGTTTTTAAAAAAGTGCACTTTAATAAAAAAATTTGTAAATTTATTAGAATAATAATTATAACATTTACCGTTTTTACATTGCATTTTAAATTCTTAATTCAACATTTATTCAACCTTATTTTCAATTTTTTTCAAAATTATCATGCTCTAAGCTCTTATTAAATAAGACAAATTTGTGTATGTTTTTTCTTAACCAAACTTTGTTTATAAATATTTGTTTATTAAAAAGTTCATATATATACAATTTATATTCCTAGTTAATATCAGAAGTCGATCTATGCCCATCTACGAAACTATAGCTTTATGTAAAAATCTGGTGATCTTGTTGATTATTATTTTAAATTGTTAATAAACGGGGTTTTTTCTAAATCAATAAAAATCTATAACAAATCAAATTTTTTAATGCATGTCTCACAGATAAATAGAGCTAGTTCAGCAAGATTAACCAGAATTATATTCATATACAGTGGATACAAATTCATTTCAAAAAAATCTGCGTATATTTTCTATTTAACAAATATTTAAATATTGTACCTTAATCGAGTTCAAGTGTTTTCAGAGCCCAAAATTCAAAAATTAAATTTCTAAATACAAGATATTTAAATTACAATCATATTTTTATTTAACAAACTTTTTAATACTATTAATTATATATTTTGGAAGAGCAAACAAAACCTTAAAACTTCCATTAAGAATTTTCTAATTTTTTGTTGCTGAATTGCATTTACTATTTTTTTACGGCAAAAGGCAGAACAAAGTATATATAGAAATATATGTATGTATATACGTAATTGGGTATGCACGTTAAAGTAGGGTATGCGCTGGTCGGGCCGCGCCGACTAGACGACTCTTCGTTGTTCGTGTCTGTCTTGTGGCTAGCAGGGATCAGATAACTCAATTATTCGCGGCGTAAACAAATGCTGCCTTTCAGGGTTTTAGCCAGCCTCAGAGCCAGGGCGAGAGCTCTAGCTTCAGCTTCAGCTGCAAGTAGATGGGGGGCAGGTCCGCTTCGGTCCGGTCCGGTCCGGTCCGGTCAGGCAGTGTAGTCGGCATACATAGGTGCCCACGTAGTCCAGCGTAGAGTCCATGGCAGCTTCTTCCTTGTGCCGCAGTTCAAAAGAGATGGGTTATTATCCCAGGCATAAATGGATTGTAAACGTGATTTTTATAGTCATTTAGCATAATAATGCATTTTATGGCTTGCCAGCTCAACCAGCCAGTTCAGTTCAGTTCAGCTCAGTTCGGTCACCATCTACTTCATCTCCAACTCCGTCTTCGTCTGCGTCTTCTTCTCCTTCTCATCAGTTCTTAACCCGTAAATTAAGCGCTGCTACGTTTGGCTCTTTGGCAGCTTTTGGCTCTTTGGCTCTTTGACTGCCTGCTTAGTGCAAAGATTTGTTTTGTGGTTAGCCAAAAGAGCGAGAGAGTGGGAGCGAGAGCGAATAAGTGGGAGAAAATGGGGGGAAAAGAGCGTTGCAGCAGCTGCCGATGTCGGTTCATGCGTGCAGTTTTATTGCGATCCAATCAATCATTGGAAAATGAAAAACAATTTCTTGAGTAGTACTTATAGAAAATCGAATTCAAATCATGAATATGAGTTTAAAGTTTTTTGAATTTTATTTTTATTATTCATTTAATTATTTATTTCTATCATAAAAATGTAATTGGTTAGTTTAACTTCCTCGATTTAATAAAAATTATCTTTGATAGCAGCGGTCTTTTACTTCAATAGTTGTTAGTTTAATCGAATATTCAAATAACATAATGTTTAAATTTAAGTCATATATGTATGTATGTACCGGGGCAGTCATACCAAATATTAAAATATGTTTGTTTGTCGATAAACATAATTTTAAGATGTCGCTTAAAAAAGCAGTGTCATTGTTTTACGTTGATTTTCTTTTTTTTTTTGATAATTATAAAATATAAAAAAAATCGTAAAAAAAATCAATAAACCCTTTTAATTTTTTTAATTTCAGTTTTAGTTTCTATTAACTTTTTTGTTTGTTTTTGTTAAATTCTTTACAAATTATTATTCGAATTTCTGCTCATTTAATTTTCAAAATTTCGACTATTTTGGAATTCGTGCACTTATCACGATTTCGGCTAATCACAATCAATGTCTGCGCATAAGCCGAAATCTGGTTGATCGGATTTGCTGTCGGAGACGTCTCTTGACTGACTTCTTAGCCAATTCGCGCGTCCACGTTTGTTATTCACGCTTTTCAATTGCGAACGCGCCGCACAGATGTCTATCCTGTCCCTGTTCCTGTCCCGTGTCCGTGCCCCGAAAATGACTTCATCCTTGGCTGGGATCCTCGTTTTATTGTTTGTCTTCTTTATTACAAGTTAAAGCGTAATTACTCAACAAATGTGCGGCAATTTGTGAGCCTGCGAGCTAAAACCAAAGAGTTGGCCCAGGAAAACCTCCTCAATTCCCCCGTTCCCCTCCCCCCTCTCTCCTTTGCACTCCTCGGCTGCTGCCAACTGCTGCCAGTTGCCATTTTTCGTGCTGGAGAAATCAATCGGCCAAATGCCTGGCCGCAAAATTGTATTTATTTATTTATTTCGCTTTTGTTCTTATACTCGTTCACAAAGTGAAAACGAGTATATCGGCTAGAAACTTTTACTATATAAACATATACACGTTTACGAATAAAATGTTCATTTTTTAATTTAATTTTAAAATTCTTAATTTTAATTCTAATTATATCAACAAATATATCAGACAAATAATTATTATAATTATTAGATTTAATTTATATATTTTCGAATAGAAAAAGTTTTCTGATGAAAAACTACTGAAAATTACAAAAAAAAAAAAAAATAGAAATATTTTTTAAATATTAATCGTGGTTTTTAGCTGTGAACGAGTATTGCGCAGTCGGTTACAGCCTTCTCACTTGTTGCCTTTTCTTGTGCTGCCACGCTTGATCTTAGCCGACTTTGCTGCTGCTGCTGCATGTTGCTGCGTGTTGCTGCGTGTTGCTGCTCGCTCTTATCTGACCGCAACGCAATGAAGTAATCCAATTTGCGCACAGGTTGTCATTTTGGCGCGCCAAGGTGCTCATTACTGTCGCAGAGCGGCAGAGCCTGGATCCGGGATCCGGGAATCGGGAATTCGTGTTTTCTGCGGCTGCCCAGTGTTGGTAAGTGCGGCCATATGCGTTAAGTGCTGCTCAACTAATTATACATTTTAATTGAATATGCTGTGTGAAAGTGTTTTTCAAATTTTACAAATTTAACAAAATAATCCAGTATTGGAAAATGGAAAATCGTTCATTCAGGAAACTAGTCACACATTTTAATTAAATATGTTGACAGTACATATTTGTGGTTTAATTTAGTTTTTCGACTGTCTCGTGTTGATAAATATTTGTTTAAAGTACGTTAAAAAACTCAGTTTTGTTTATTTATTTTTATAATTAAATGGTAATTTTTTTATAAAAAATCATGACCAATTTATATTTTGTACCCCTGGCAATCCTGACACCTGACAGAATAGTTATTTTTTTTCTGAGTAGTATTGGTAAATGTTTTAAATGTTGACTAACTAGTCAAAAATCTCAATTAAATTCGCTGTAAAACCTGTTTGTCGGCCTGCCCAGCCCGCACCCATAGACCATATACCAATACCCCTGACAACTCTGGCACCCCGTTGGCAGCGGGGTGCTAAACGCTGGTCTCTTTTAGGCATTGCCTGCCCATTGTTTTCGCACAGCACTCAAAATATTATCAAAATACTTATCAAACAATAAAGCAAACTTACGCGCAGATTGACTGTCGGTGCGCGCGGGGGGTGCTGGGTGCTGGGTGCTGGTATCTGGTATCGGGTATTAGGTATTAGGTATTAGGGTTAGCTTTGGGGTTACGACTCTCTCTCCCTCTATGCAGATTGAGTTGATTTATATACTTTTGGTTGGCTTATCGCTGCGATCAAAACTCAAACCGCACGCGACCTTCATAAAAATGTTGCCCTCTTTGAACAAAAGTAATTTTCAAATTATTTCCAGCAGCTTTGGGGTTGCCAATGGAATTTGATTTCTGTTACTGATTCAGTTCCGTTTTGCCGATTTCGACTTGTCCAGGGTGTCGCTCACGACACGAGACGAGACGAAAGGACAATCGACAACCGACAGCCGACGAATGTTTATCAAAACAAGCAAATCGCATAAAAATTGAGCCATTGTCAAGGGTCCATCTTCGTGTATTGTCGCCGGGGGGGTAGCTCGTGCCGGGCTCGGGTTCGAGTTCGAGTGGGGGTTGTTTGCATTCTGGCAATGTGCTAAGTCAGCCGAACAAAAGGCGGCTGATCTGATCCTAAGCCTCGATTAGTTATTATTATAGCCATTATAAATTTCGAGTGTCATTCATTTGTTTTATTTGGCTGTCAAGTTGGTTTCTATCTCTTAACTAGTTGATCTTTTTGCCTTTCTCATATATAAATCCCAATTTGTTAAGTTATTTTCTACGTAAACGATGTGAAAAGTGTAAAAGTGACTTTAGAGCAGACATTTTAATTAGTTAACCTCTATCATTATATTTAGTTATTTAATTATTTTTTTTTGTTTTTGATTTCACCACATATTTTAAACAAAAAAATCGTTTTATTTATTTAGATATATCATCGCGTTAATTTCGGATTAACATCACTAGGTAGCTTTATTATATTGAAATCTAAAATTTCTAGATTAAAATTTGGATTATTATTTTATATTTATTTTATTTATTTATTTATTTTTTAACTAACTTTATTTTCAGCCTACAAATTTAGTTTTTCACACTTTCCTGTGCTATGCTTCATATCAGTTTCATATATCTTTGTCTTTATTTCATGCACTCTTATTATCCCTATATTTCCTATCAATAACTTACACATGTAGTTATTTTAATTAATTCGTTTTTAATCTTATCTTTTATCTAATCGTGTATTTGTTTTGTATGTTATAAGTAAAACTATTGTATATTTTTTGCACTATTTACTATTATTTAATTTTTTTTGTGATTATTTTTTATTATTTTTGAGTAGTATCTTATAATTAGTATCTATACTAAATATGACTTAATAAATTTCTTCCATTAAATACCCAATCCGCTCGAGTCTTCTCCTAGCTATCTTATAGATGCCTTAACGTAACAGCAACCTAACAAATAATTCCCAGCTAATCGCCTACTCTCTTTTCTCCACTTACTGCCAATCTATTCTCTTGTTTATTCCAATACACCCTACTCAGCAGAAGCTTCAAACTTTTACCGCAGCTCAGCTCATCTTCTCACGCTGTGGTAACAACAACAACAGCAACAACAACAACAACAGCAACAACTATTAGCTGGCCACTTTGGACAGACAACTGGCGCTAATCCCGACAAGCCACCAACAAAAACAAAGGCCGCAAACATTGCCGAGCCGCCTCCAGAGAGAGAGACGCAAATCCTTGTCGATTGCTCACTTTAATGCGCGACACCCTGCACAAGCTGCCTCCTCCCGCCCCGCCCCGCCTCGCCCTTACCCGGTCCCATTTTCATTTCCAATCCCATTGCCGGTTCACTATTTACGTCATGTTGTACATGTTAAGCCGACAAATCGGTTGCGATTGATTAAAGTGTGTCCCGGCTACAACCACCCGGCCCGGCAGGATGGCCCCCCAGCTCGGCCCGCTGCAATCTTGACTTCATTATCGGCTTTTGGAAATTTTTGGAAAATTTGAAATCTGGCCAACGTTCGAGCGGGTCGGCAAGTTAAGCCGCTGGCGCCGTCCACCTTAGCCGTGTGCCTCGCAAAGGACTCCTGGCGTGAAATTTGTCATATCCTTATCTGGCATCTGGTGGTTGTTTGCTCTTCTCGCAGCGCCTGCCAAACATATTTCAACGGCCCAGCCCAAAGCAGGCGTGAAATCCGCCCCTTGCCGTGTCGAAGCAACAAAGCCGCGGCGTGCGCCCGCCGCAAGGATTTGCCAGGTTCGATCCCAGTGGAGCACAGGACCTGGTTGCGGTGGCTGCCCGTGAAATCGTTGCATGCGTCCAGGATTAGCCAAATTTGCGCTAGCGAGTGCGCAGCTTAAAGGAAGAAAAGTTACGACTGCGTAAAGTAAATTTTTTACATGAATTTGGACCAAACATTTTATTTTTAAACTGAAATGTAGAATTAAATTAGACACCGAGCCATGAACAAAAATACCATCCTCATCAAAATCGGTTGAGTTTTGGCAAAGTTACGACCGGGGAAAGTTGAGACCTATCCTTATATGGAAACACTAGGGTGTATATATTCGAAAATTTTTTACATGAATTTGGACCAAAAATTTTATTTTTAAACTGAAATGTAGAATTAAATTAGACACCGAACCACGAACAAAAAGACCATCCTCATCAAAATCGGTTGAGTTTTGGCAAAGTTACGACCGGGGAAAGTTGAGACCTATCCTTATATGGAAACACTAGGG
>SCDY01001909.1:0-21357 GCA_004143825.1 Drosophila micromelanica | reverse complement strand
CGGGTACACACGAGTATATATCCAAAATTTCAAGTCTCTAGCTTCAATAGCGGCGAAAATAATTGCGTTCATACGGACAGACGGACAGCAAGACGGACACTTTCACTTCGTGAATGAGTATAAAAACCAAAAAGTTATCAAAAATATATATCAATATAATTTTATTTGTGTATTATGTATTTTAAGTATTTTATATATTTACTTTATTTTCATTTAGCAGATTCGAATTATTTATTAGTTTCTGCAAATATTTTCTAAGTTTGTTCTCTCATCGAAAAGCTTATGAAGTTAAAAGTAAATTTCTTTTATTATCCATGTAATTTGTAAAATCTTTAAAATCCTCGTTTTACTAAAAAAAAAAGAAGAAGTAATTTCTGGTCATGAGCTGAAAATTTGATATAGTAGTGGGATGAGATATCTCTGTTCTCACATATTGTAAATGAGAAGTGTATAAATTTTTGTCAGCCCATTATATATATATCATACCGAATTGTGCATATTGCCCTGACTTTTTGCCAAGCTAATTTTAGCGTCGACAAGTCACAACTCTGAGCCCCATCATCAGTCAAAAGTGTAAAAATTCGGCACTGGGAGGGTCTCTAGTATTGCAGGTTAAGAAAAATTGAAAATTTAAGCAATTAATTATGATTGAAAAATAAAAAAAATACATCAAGTTAATTTTTTTTTTTAATTTTATTGGGGCATTCGCTGCTAAAACATTCACATTAAAATTCAATATGTTTTAGCTCAGATGTTATTTGAGAAAATATGTTTAAAAACTTTCAACTTTTTTAATAAATATATATATTTTTTATATATACAAAATTACTTTCACTTGTTAGAAGAAACAAAAATTGTGACAATTTGGATTCTATATTCGAGTCGAGGCGACATCATCAGTCTCCAGAAAGGGGCAACCGCCCACAAGTGACAGCTGGAGGCGATGCCACCCAACCACCCAACCACCCAACCACTCACAACTACCCACTAGTGGGTTCGAAGCGAAACCAAGCAGAATATAATGATAAACATTCATATGCAGAGTGTGGCAAAAGGGAGCAAACAGGGACAGAAGGCATCTCAAGATATTCTTTGGCAATTTCACGCACTATATGTGCATGTGGCAGGCCATACATAATACAAATACAAATGTCATGGATACACATATAAGTTTTACGCATGCAGCGACACAGACTGCGAGAGAGAGAGAGAGAGAGAGAGAGGGAGTTTGTCGCTTTCTCTATCTCTTTCAATCTTTGCGTGGCATTTTTACGATTTCTGGTCGCCGAGTGTAACTAAGCAAAATAGCTCGAGGCGCAACAAATTATAATGTACATGATGGCAATGCAGACACACAGATACACACACACACACACACACACACACACACACACACACACACACACACACACACACACGAACTATATTCAAATATACATAGATAAGCGCAGTGCGTGGCTGTAGGCTACAAAGCGCTTTCTGCGTTGACCATGTCGTATACTTGATACTTAATGGCAAACTTTGCATAATATTCTTGGTTTTTTTCTTACTTGCTCTCTATATTTATATTCTTGCGTAAAGTATGTTACGCATTGAAAGAAACATTAAAAAAATAAAAATCATAAGAAATGAAGTTATATATATTCTTGATCAGCATCCTTAGTCTTGACAATTAATTAATTTCATGCAAAATTATCCCTTCATTTAGCCTTTCTTATTCAAAATTAGTACAAATGCGTATTTTTTTTTGGTCACGCATATGTCAGAGTTAGCTTTATCATATAGTTGTTATAAATGAGCGATCGGTCAAAAGCTTCAAATTATTTTAAAACCATTTTTGTTAGAGTTTTTCTTAAGAATTTATTTTCGGCTCCTACGTATTTTAATGAATAAAATGTTTTATAAAAATTAAATATATAAAATATATAAAGATATAAAAAATAACAAATAATAAATTGAACAAAAAAATTACTGAATAATTTTATATGCTATTATCTCTATTTATTATTGTTTGTTAATTTTAATGTATAATGCGAAATTGATAAAAAGCATTCAAGAATATTATAAATCGTATTACATTAAGAAACAATCTCAATTATAGAAATAGGTTTATTTAAGGGTATTTAAAAATCGCTGATAACTCTTTCTTCTGTTTCTCTATAAGAATTTTGTTGTATGCCCTTCTTTAGTCTGCGCTACTTTCGCTTTGTGTTATCACTGACAATTTAGCAGCAGCATCAGTGAAAGAAAAAAAACGTAGAGAGTAAAAAAAAGATGCCAAACGAAGTGTAATCTGATTGCATTTGGCAGCAGCACAAAGCGAGCGCGTCACGAGCGAGAGGCAGAAAGGGTGGGGAGGGGTGGAGAGGGGATTTGTAGTGGTTGGGGGGGTTAAGGTGTTTGGGGATGTCGGTGTCATGTCCTGGCGTCTGCCAAAGGCGTTTTGCTTAATCAAACGTCGCTCTTTGTGTCAGCGCGATGTCAGTGAAGCGCTTTACACCTTGCCATGTCGCTGCTCTCTCTCTCACTCACTCCCTCTCTCTCCCTCTCTCTCTGCACACTTGGCTTTGGGGCACGCCAAGTCACTCAGTCAGTCAGCGAGCGAGGCAATCGCTGAGATTGATTATGTCTGCTTTAATCTTGCAAATGTAATCAACATGTTTATGGGTTTTGAGAACCCCCACGTATGCTCCTCCTGGCGTACACCCAGAGGGCTTCCTTTTGGCTTCCACTTCTTTTTTTTCGCTGTTTGCTGAGCTCATTTACTTGACACTTTTGTGCGGATGTCACTTAACTATTATGTGACGTTTTAATATGATTATGCAAAACAGAACAAAAAAAAAATAGAGTAAAGGCTGCATTGGAAAAAAAAGTGTGTTATTATATACATAGTCATAAAAAAGGATGGGCTATTTATTGAAAAATAAAAATTAGTTACAATTCAGATTAGTTGAGAAATATTCAATAAAAATTTGAAACTTTGGTTATCCTCTTTAGAAGAGGTGTGAATAGTTTTTAGTTTCTGAAGAGGATCTACTTCAACAAGTAAGATTGCTCTAGTCGGGACCTCTATAAATTAAGCTTAAATTAAATTTATTTTTCGAAGTGAAGAATATTCGGTTTGTTCAAAGTTCGTCTGGTGTCTGGTTCGGTGTCTACATTTCTCATATAAGGATATGTCTCAACTTTGCCCACTTGTAACTTTGCCAAAACTCAACCGATTTTAACGCGGATGGTCTTTTTGTTCATGGTTCGATGCCTAAATGAATTCTACCTTTCAGTTTAAAAATAAAATTTTTGGTCCAACTTCATGTAAAAATTTTTCGAATATATACCCATGTGTTCCCATATAAGGATAGGTCTCAACTTTCCCCACTTGTAACTTTGCCAAAACTCAACCGATTTTCATAAGGATGGTCTTTTTGTTCATGGTTCGGTTCCTAGATGAGTTCTATATTTCAGTTTAAAAATATAATTTTTGGTCCAAATTCATGTAAAAAATTTTCGAATATATACCCTAGAGTTTCCATATAAGATTAGGTCCCAGTCGTAACTTTTCCAAAATTCAACCAATTTTCATAAGGGTGGTCTTTTTTTAGTTTTTTAGTTTTTTAGTTATGCCTAAAAGAAGAAATTTGTAAAGCTTTTAGACTATTTTTATTATTTTATATATTTATATATTGTGTCTTTCAGCTACTGTGTTGATGACTTTCTCCAATTGTCGCTGGGCAATTTATTCCTAAGCATAAAATGAACCCATCTGGTAGTTGTTGGGTTAATTGGCATCCGCTGACTTGACACCACAGCAAACACATGGCGGCTAAGTAGGTTCCTCGTGCTGCCAAATGACAAACAAAAATTTCCAAAAACCGAAACCGCAGCGCGTATTAACTTTTTGGATCTCTAGCTGAGTGAGTTCCGAGAGTTTCGGATTCCGTCAAACTTAAATGATTGTGCGGTGGCGCATAAAGTGCAAACGAAAGTACAACATTGACTGCAGCCGAAAGAGAGAGAGAGAGAGAGAGAGAGAGAGAGAGAGAGAGAGAGAGAGCGCGTGAGAAAGAGTAAGCATGACGGCTGTGAAAGTTTTTGGACGTCTCTTGTAAAACTTCACATGCTTAGTGGACCCCGGCAAGGCAGAAACTTGAACTTTTAATTTGTTCTAAAGTAAATTTTCTGGCAAAAACTTTAAGTCATATTGGTAGTTGGCCAGCTAGCGATTGCAGCGACATATGTGGTAGCATTAGTCGGGGGGCGGGGGGAGTTATATACGCTTTTGTTATGGGGCGCCCATTTTGCCCATTTGTACCAGAAATTTGCTTCAATGGTTTTTTGTTTTAGCCGCAATCGATGCCATGCCCAAAAAAGTTTTTCAATTAAATTTATGTGCAAATAAAGTAGAAGTTTTTTTTGTTTTGTATTTGGAATTTTGTAGTTGTTGTTTACTTAGCGCGAAAAGCCACGAAAACCGTTGAACAATTTAGTAACATTGACGAATTGGTTGAAGTGCAGTAATTATTTATTGGGGGGTGGGTGGTGGGTGGTGGGTGGTGGTGGGTTGGTTGTGGCTTGGCAATTGGAAGTTTTAAAACAACTTATTTAATTATTATACGTCAGCATTATTTTTTTACAGTTCAAATATATTTAAAAAAAAAATAAGAAAAATAATAAATGCCTTTGCAATTTAATTCTTTTATAAAACTTTGCCATCATTTAAAAAGCCGCAAAACATCTATAAAGGATCCTAAGTTGCCCTTCAACCGTTTAAACACCGATTAGTTTTTTGCATTTTTCAGCAACAAATAACAGCAAAAGTTGAAATCTATATGCAAATTGTGCGGAATGTTATCAGAAAAGCGTTTTTTTTTGTGATATTTTTTTTGTTTTGCTTGTGGGGCAATTGTGGAGATTAGTGTAAAAAAGTTTGTTTGGACAGCGCTCCCCGAGCTGAGAAAGCCAGCTGCATACGTCATCATCATCATAATCATAAATGATAAATCGTCAATTCCCGCTGGCCATGTCCAAGTGGCTTGTTTTATTTTTGTTACATTTTTGTTTTCTTTTTTTTAAGTTGTACATCAATAAAAGAAAAGGCAACGAGCAAAAGAAATAAACAAGTTTTGTTGTTGTTGTTTGCCCAGAGCAAAACTACGAGTCGAATGTCGAATGAAATGCGGGGCAGGGAATGTGGCAAACAAAGCCAATGTAATAAAGGAAAACACAACAATCATATTTTTATGGCAAATGCAAATGCTAAAGGAAAACAGGACAGCCGAACAGGACCCAAAGCAACCAACTCAACTCAACTCAACTCAACTCACTTATGGTCCTTCGCCTTGTCCTTGTCAGCGGCCATTGTCGCCCGGATGACAGCGCAAAAAAAAAAAAATAAAATAAAATAAATAATAAAAGATTTAACTACTACGAATGGCAAATACCCTAAAAATTTATCAAAATTCGAAAAATACAACAATTTTAATACCACAATTATTTTTATTCAATTGAATAATTTTTGTTATAGTTGAAGTAAAGGTTTATAGCTTAAATTTTAATATATAGTTTTTTTTTTTATAAATTGAGTCTTTCTAGACTTATTTATCTTTAATTTTTCAAATATTTTATAGTTTATGTTTTTATTGGATGTCTTCTATTTCTAGAAATATAAAAAATTATAATTTTTTCATACAAATTTACCAAAATCTTATAATTTAATTTATATTATTAAATATGTAAATTTTAAAATACATCAACAATTTTTATTTTTAAGGTTTCATTAAAATTTAGGTTTATAGCTTTTATTAGGTTGTTTATAAGTTGAGTCTTTCTCTATCAGCTCTATAATTTATTCCCTACTTAAAAATCAAATATTTCACGTTTGCTTTTGGCTTTCATTTCTAAGTTTTTACAGGTTTGATTGTTTTCTATTTCTAATTTTTTTTTACACAAAATTTACCAAGCCGATATTAAGCTCAAAACTAGTTAGTATTTTACTGTAAGGTAAATTTGTGGGTAAAAACTGGAATAGCCTGCCCGTCTTAGGGCATTAAAAAGGACAAACGCATACATTTACCTATTACCCACGGTAGGTGGCGCTGTTATGGCTGTGGCCGATAAAATGATTTGCGTACAAATTGGTTCGAGCAAAATTCGATTGAGCTGTGGGAATATTCAGCGCCCTTTTGTTAACCGGGTTAACGCGCAAAAGGCAAAGTGGAAAATATGGCAAAAGAGCAGCAGCAGCAGCAACAACAACAACAGCAACCGCGTCAACAGCAGCAGCAGCAAAAGAATTGAGGAAACCGTCGGCCAACGTTTCCTAACTTCGTAAAGAGCTAAAAGCGATTTGGTCTGGGCCATGCCAAAAACACTTCAATACCAAAACGAAAAAAAAAAAAATATATATAAGAACAAGTTTCCAAGGGAATGAAGAGAAGAAAACTCCGAAAAGCTTTTGTGGTTATTGAATTTCTGAAGCGCTCGCTCGCCTTTGTTGCCGCCGCACAATCTCTGATGCTGCCAAATATGCCGGAAAATTTTAATGATATCCGCCGTAGGAGACAGTAGCAAAGCAACCATTCTCGTAGATAGGAATAGCCAAAGCGTCCAAGTAAATGAAAACAAATCGACGTCCAGCGAGTCAGCAAAAGTCGCGACCAGCGCATTCATTAGGTTTTTCCATTCCAATATCAGCATTTTCCACTTGCAACAAAAAAAGAAAATTGTTTACTTTTGCAGATAAACCAATCGATACGTCATCATTAGTTTTGCCGATTCCAATGGTATCCTCAAGCATCGACCTCTTTGTCTGTTGGGGGCACAGCGCCATGCCCCAATGCCCAAATGAATGCAATGTATAAAATGAATGAAATGTGCAGTTTTTATTTTCGGATAAATATGATAGATAATATTGAGGTTTTTTCTATAATTGGGAAATACTTGTTCAACATTTGAAATTTATTTCATTCTTATTTTCGCATAAAAAATGGAAAAATATTTACTAGGGTATCTAAATAATAAAAATGTATAGATTGGAAATAATAGTTTTTGAAATATAAATATACTAGAAGTAGTTTTTTAAATAAACAGGAATGATAAACCAAAAATATTAGCGGGTTGTCTGTGTCATCTACCACAATTTTTTTAAAAGTAGAATGTCATTGAATATAATATAAAACATCATTAATAATTTTTTTTATTTTATTTTTTTGATTTCATTAGATTTAATTCCCATTAATGTGTTGAATACATTTAAAAAATCTTTTCCATGCAAAAAATATTGCATACTTTTTGGCTGGCAATATAAAATGATGTGTTATACATTTATTATAATTTTGTATGACAATTTTTTATACACAACAAACTTGGAACATTATCTTTTATAAAGTTTTTAGTACATTTCATTGAATTTGACTCTATTTATCGCTCGCACAGAATGCTCTCTGTTTCCCCTCTCTCCCTCTGCCCCTCTTTGTCTTATTTATTAGCCACATTCACTGCCGAATTGGCCAGGTCATATTTCGTTAGTACTGGAATTTTTCGTTACCCAAAAAAGACCGAGTTAATTACGCTAATTGAAAAGACCATATGCGTACGTGTGTGTGTGTGTGTGTGCGTGTGTGTGTGTGTGTGTGTGTGTGTGTGTGTGTGTGTTGCCCGCTGTAAGCTTGTGGGCATTTGTACTACATGAAAAGTAAAATAAATACAATTATAACGTGTTAGCCAAAAAAGAAACAACAAAAAAAGTAAAAGTGCTTTAATATATGATATAATGAAATACACATGAAAAAAAATGTTAAAAATAATTCAAAATATATCATTGACATTTTAAATATCTATAAATTTATTTAACAAAAAATTTTGATCAAATCGTTTTTCTTACCTGCCAGTAATTAGTAGTTCCCTGCCAGGCCAAAAAGAACTTTGTTAATTGCATTTTGGCGAAATTTTGTTGCCCTTCTTCAATTATGGACAAACTAACGTTTTGCAACAAGCAAATTAAACTAATTTAATGTCTAATTTAATTATGCAAACAAATGAAATGTGCGCGAGTCTGAAGGAGACAGAAGAAGAACTGAAATCTGAAAATGCAGGAAATGCGTCCCAACTTCGAGACTTCGAGTTCGACTGTAAAATGTTCTGGACGGGGGTGAAAACTTTGCAAACAAACTGCCAAACTTGGGCGAAAAGCCCCCAAACGACTGTCGTCTGCATGTGAGACGAACTCGACGAACTCTATTACAATATGCTAAAAAGTCCAAAACGACAAGTCCAAGTCTCTAACGGTGAACAATGCAAATTCAATTGGTAAGGAAAACCAAAGCATTTGGCTGGAGTCATAATATTTATGCTTCAAATTTAATGGCAAGTTCAGATGGCGTTTAAATTTTTCCAGCACGCTAAATGCAAATTGCACTCAATGTGAAAGAGGGAGACACAAAGAGAGAAAGAGAAAAAAAAATGTCGGACAGCAAGTCCGGAAGTTGACACTTAAGTTTATAAATCCAATAAAAATCACATTAGCCTTGCGGCGGAAACTCGCGTGCAAACAATGAAGAACAAGAACTGACACTGAACTAAGTTGAGCATTAGGGAAAGGAGACGGCGAGAGGACACGCCCTGGCAGGACAAATCCTCGCGACACATTTAGCTAAGCCACTTGAAGCGACCATACCCCCTCACCACACCCCCCTGGGAGAGTAGATATGCTAATGATAAGACAGCTCACTTTTGGACCAAAGCGTTTTAGCCCGAGTTGAAGAAAGAAGAAGAAAAAAAAAATGAGTTGCTTTTAATAATTTAAAAGTGGGTCTACTGCAAATGGCTAATGGATCGCCAATGGGATTCGATTTTACCATATTGACTCACCAATCGAGCCAAGAACTGGAATTGGCTGTAAAGCGGAAATGACAGCAGTCAAGGCAAAAGTCTTAAAAGGCCAATTTTTAAATGTATTTCAGCTGGTTTTTTTATTTTAGGGCTGAAAGGTTTATCGTTTTTATAACGTTTGATAAACTTAACAATCTTTTTTAATTCTTAAAATTGTTGACAACATCTGAAATACTTTTAAGAAGTAGCTCTTTAAAACATTCTTAAATGTTGGGTTTATAGAATATAATAGATTGAAACAATTTTTTTTAGCTTTTAGTAGCTTAATAAATTTTCGTACTTAATTAAACTTATTTAAAAAAAAAAAACAATTTTAAATTTTACTTTTTGTATTTTTAAATTTTATTTTAATCAAGATCAAGATCGATATCCAAAAGTTGTTTAAATTTAAAATATGTAATACCCAAAGATGGTAATAATAATTAAAGCCTAATTTAAAAATATAAAATTGGTTAATAATATATTAATGAATTCGCAAATGTTTAATGCGAAGCAATTAAAACGCAGTTTTATTGCATATTCAAATTTAAAATGAACCGCCTCCGAATTATCACACAAACTATGGAAATTAACATTCAGTTGAAATGCATTTCCTGGCGAACTGCAAACAGAAGGTGGGTTAGCGTCTCTGAGAATTTGAAATATGTTCAGCGCCTTTCAAGTGCGTGACATTAACAGTTGAATGCCATATTGAAAAATGTATGAATGAGTAAGAGACACGACAGCGCGTGCGAGTGCGAGTGAGAGGCAGATGGCAGTTGAGGCATGAGAGTGACAAAGAAAGCACTCGTAAGCTTTGTTTCTCTCTCGGGCTGCAACCCATCATCAACGTCATTTGCAAAGTTCGCGCCAGAAGCGTTGAAATTTTGAATACTCTGTACTCATTGAACACGCTTAATGGTATATTGGTTTAAAATAAAATATTTAGATTCACATGGTAAGTAAATTTGATATCATAAATTTTGTATTTCATATAAAGAAAATATGGAAATTGTGTTAAATAAAAAAAATATATATACACATGTGCAAATATAGGAAAGGAATGTAATATTTTCTATTATGTATTATTGTGTGAGCTTTTAAACTAAATTAAATTCGCAACAGGGTATCTTTTAGTCATTTGACCGCCTCGCCTTGTATTTTTGTTGCTGGCATCGGCCTCAAGCAACAACAACAGCCCCAACAATCAGCCAACAGCTTCAGTTACTTTTAGTGACATGCCCTCCATCCCGCCGCCTGCCGCCGCCCCCCCCCCCATCTACCCCTACGATCTGTAGCAACGTCTTCAGGGCTGTCCTGCCACGTCCTGTCCGCGTCCTGCATAAGTGCCAAGTGCTTGCCGCAAATAAATTTGATTTGCATGTGCAAATGAACGTGGAATTGAATTTTCTTATGCATGAAATGTGCGCATAATTGGTCTATGGCACACACACACACACACACACGCACACTCGCACACATCATAGTGTTTAGCCCTTTACCAGTAGACAAGTGCCCCAGTTGGTGGCATGCCTCATAATTGCTTATGTATAAATTTCAATACACAATTTTTGGAGTATATTCCAATTGAAACCTAAAATTGTATAACAATTAGTTATACTTTTTATTTATTATTTTATTATTGTTATAGCGAATAGAGTAATATAATTAATAGGTTAAAAGGATTTGTAGTCCGCGCATTAGTTTTTATTTGTAAAAATAAGTTTTACTTTGGATATAATAAATAAGATAAAAATGAAGTAAAATATAATACAAAATTTATATGATCATCTTCACTTGATTCGGCTAACATGTAAACCTATATATTAATATATTCTTTTTATTTTTATAATTTTTTCAACTTTTATATTAATATATTATTTTTATTTTTATTTTTTTTTTAGATTGTGAATTGATAAGTATAGTATATTTGGTAAGTAAAATTTCCGACACGTACCTAAGTTATTAATTGTTATTAATTGATATAATTCCAATTAACAATTTGTATATATCTCAAATATATGTAGTATATGCAGCGTATTTTAAAGTCAGGCTATATGAAATAAAAATTGTTTTAAATAAAAAAATTTGTTTATGGTTAATCTTTTGAGCATTTGAGTTTCTTTCACGCAGTGAATGATAGATTAGTAGATACCCTATAATTAAAGCAAGAAGTTTTATAAAAGTAAAGTGTGTCAGAAAAATATTATTTGTAATAAATAAATAATAATTTTTTTTCGGCTCTTTTTAATACCCAGTAATCTATTTTGCATTTAAAACTCTGGCAATTAAATTATATAATTATTTTTTTTTTGATTAGACTTTTGTGGGTTTGACTTATATAGTAGCGTGAAACACTACTTAATGCCCATCGTACGGACGGACAATGCCCACAGTTGGGGGCTGAGTGGGGAAGGCACTCGAGAACTTGAATAATTAAAAATACAATATTGTAGTGCAAACAGTTGGCTAAACTGGAGCGGCTGAATGGCAGTCTCTCTCTGGGCTGCACTTAGCCCGAGATATCCACTTACAGGACATCCGAACATCCACTGACAGTGGAAATCCTGACAAGCTGTGCAAACAGTCGAATCGCAAAGGCACGACAAAAATGCAGCCCGTACTGTGATTCCTCAGCTGGCATGAACGTGAACGTGGCGGATGCGGTGCAGATGCTCTCACATAGAGCTTATGGGGCGGTCAGCGCCAGAAATAAGACGGAGGGTGACGGACGGGGTCTCTGACGGGGTCGTCCTTTGGCTAGCGATGACAGCGTAAAAAAGCATTTGAAACTGGATAAAAATCAAATTTACCTTTGGCTTCGAAATTAAATTCGTACTTCTTAGTAATATGATCTTCAACTAAATAGAGAAATTTAATAAAGCGTTTAAAGGAAAAAAATCATTGTCCATATTTTCCATGCATGAAATAAATTGCAGAATTCTTAAAAAAAACTATATGAAATATGTTTAAAAAATTATTTTTATCAACATCATATTTTTCAATAAATCACATTAGATCACCTGTCAGTCAATCATCAATCGGTCAATCAACATAAAGTTTTGTATTCATTAGCTGATTGTAGTACAATATTTTGTTATCTTCCGACTTGGACTATGAATTGATCATTGATAATGACTTGTGCGTAGATTATTCATATCGGTCAATCAGTCAATCGGGACCTATATAGCTGCCCATCTATCATGATTTTGACTATTCGTCAATCATCAATCACTAAGTCGGTCAATCTTTCAGTCAGTTATTCTCGACTAAGAGTTTAAAATATACAAATGTACATAAATATATAGAGAATATTGTGTAAGAACGGTTAAGTTGGCTTTTCATGCCCTTAGTTTGAAACAATCAATCAATCAGTCAGTCAATCAGCAAGTAAAATATTTAGCCCCCATTTCCATTTTTCTTTTTATGTTTTTAAAATTTTTATGTATTTAAAAATTGGCTAAATTATCCAATTTAGTAGTAATTTGTGATCTAAAGATCTGTTTTTTTATAGGAACATTTTTTTAAATTAAGCACTTAACTAGCTAATTTTTCTGATTGCCATCACTAGCTGAAGGACCTTTGCATTTAGCGGCAAAGTCGCCAACATCCTTGTCAACGCTTTGCTTTGCTCTCTTTGCCGTTGACTGTTACGGCTATCGTTCCCGTTACCGTTCCCGTTACCGTACCCACTACTGTTACTGTTGCTGTTACTGTTTTATTTATTGTTTGCGCTCATTTGAGTCAATTACGACAAACGGAGATTGTTAATTGTTTTGCTGCTGTTGCTGCAGCGGCCGCCGCTCAAGTCCAAGACAAACAAGTCACATCCTGTACGTGGTGTATGCGGAAAGGCGGGGGGAAAGCGCGGGGAAGGGAGCGCCACTCCATTTTGTTTTCTAGTATTTATTCGTTTGCCTCTTTTGCCTTCGTTTCTCCGCTGCTGCTGCTGTTGCTGCGGCTGATGCTTATTGTTTGGCTTTTTGGTCTCTGTTGGCTTTTGTTTGTTTGCTTTTGGCCAATAAACGGTGTCTCCCCTATGGCACTCACTGCCACGCCCCCTCCCCCTATCCCCTTTGCGTTTAATGGCGCGTTGAATGTTACATTTGCTCATCGTCTGCTTCTTCTGTTTCAACTGTTTTTCTTGCTGCTTGACTTGTTGTCCTGTCTCTTGCGTAAGCTTTAATTGGCTGTCAGTTCATTGAGGTAAGTTTTAATTAATTTTTTTCGACCATGTTTGATGTGCACACATACACACATATCTCTCCCGATGCCGTCTCTTCACGGTAAATGTGAATGCATTAACTAAGTGGTGCGTTAATCCAGGCCCTCAAATAATAATTGTTTTTGGCCAACATTGCTTAAAGACTCCCAACATTGTTTTTTACTTATAGAAGTTTTTTTCTCTGCTTTATGAGCTTTGTTGCAAAGTAATAAATATATTTTTTACTTTATTTTTTTATGAGTTTTTCAAGGACATTTTGATAATGGCACATTAAAAAGTGTTTTTACGTTTTTATTAAATATAAAAAGTGCTAACAGTTAAAATGACTAAAAAACCATATTTGTTATTTTTTTAGAACAATTTCAACTCAAAGAGCAATCAATTTTATACCAATAATGGGAATTGAAAAATTGGATCCTGAAACCAAAGTTGGCATTAAATTAATTAAATCAATATTGTATTTGTATTTTGTGTTTATTAGTCATAGCATTAAAGCAATAAAAATAAAAAACAAAAATTGTGAATCAAATTATCAAGTAAAAAGAATCTAAATTTTTAGTTACATTTTTTAGTTGAAATTAATTTCAGTTTGCAACTGAATCGTAAACTTATTTTTACCCATTACTTAGTAAATACGCAAAAGTCTTTTATATAACTTATGTTATTTTAGATAAGTGTTAAGGTTTATTAAAATTCTTTCGTTTATTGATGCTCGAGTATTTTAGAAATAATTTAGAAACTTTGTAATTACCATACATGTATAGCCGACCTTTTAAGTCAATCGTGGAATTTTTCGAGAACCTGCAATGATACAACAATGTAATAAATTTAAACTAATTGTATAATATAATATATTTATATATAAAATATATTGTATTATTTTTAAAATCCTTACCAATTAACCACATATTTTGAGTCTGGGATTTAGCGCCGCGTAATCTTGAATGTTTTTTGATGTCAGTTGAACTAGTGGACATCGGGGGCTTATTGTCTGAGAGCTTAGCAACTTTATTAGCTCTGCTTATCAAATTTCTGTCCTCCAATTCTTTAATCGTGGGTGAGGGTATTTTCATGTGACAACGGTTCAGATAGCTTCCAACATGCTTATCGTTTATTGAACTACGTGTGTTCCCGTTATCAAGGAATCGTTTGAAATGTTCGGCTTTCGATGAAATTGTGGCAGTTGAGTTAGCCGCATCTTTAGACATAATTTTCTTTAGTTTTCTTGATAGTGCCGGCTCGTTTTCCTTTACGGCATTAATTAGGGTCTTCTGGAATGTGCGCCTCTGCAAGAAGTGCTCCTTAAGTATCTCGTTGCATTTGCGAACCTGCTCGGCGGCCAATTCGTTCTCTAATCTCCTCCTAGCCTGTTGTCCGGCGGTCTGCACCTTAAGGGAACTGGTTGCCGAGGTTTTGCTTAAAAATTTCGAATAATCAGCCTGAACGTTTGACGATATTGCATTTAATTGTTTACTGGTTGATGATGTCACAATCCGAATGGCAGATTTATCTAAATTATATGGTTTTATTAATAATTTTTTGTACAATTATTTATTAGTTTTTTACTTACCCATGAAAAACCTTTTGGTCAGCCCAATTAGATTGAAACGGTTAATTTTGTTCAGTTTTTTCGCAGCCATTTTAAAATGTGTATACCCTCTGGTTGCCCCTTAACAGATTTTTACTAAACTTTCAAAAATTTTAAGCAGGTATAAGATAAAAGACTTTTGAAATGTCAAATAAAAAATAATAATTACTGGTATGATAGCCTACTATTCACCTAAAGATTTATATTTCAAATCTATAGAGTTTATAGTACAAAAACAAATATATCTTTGTTGGAATATAGAAGATTTAAGAACTTATGTGAGGAATTTGTAAAGCTTAAATAATTTAATTCTCTTGACTTTAATACTTGAAATAAATAAAGTGTAATTGACAAACAGGTCCTAGCTAATGCCAACTAATGCCACACTCGATGCGCTTCGTTAGCGAGGTATCCACGCTAATGTATCTAATAAAAGTATCTTCTCCGAATTGGGTCCAAAAGAAAAGTGCATTAATTATTTTTTTTTTTAATATTTAATGTTTGCCAAAATGGCCGGTCCAACTAAGCTGGAATAACTTTAGCATGACTTAAATGATCCTTATCATCATCATCATCAACAGCATCATTATCATCTTATCGTTGTTTTAAGCATGTCCAGCAATGGCACCCGAAACGTGCTGCAGCTTCCGGTCTTACCGTTAGTCTCGTTTAGAAAAATTGCTCACGCACAGGTTCGTTTTTGGCTGGATTGTTGTGGAGGGGGGGAGGGTGGGTGGTCCGATTTTAAGTGCTGCCAGGTCTGTGGTTTGCCTTGCTTTTGAGTTTGTTTACCATTTACCGTTCAACATTTTCTGCTGTGTATCGTTCGTCGCCTAAGCGCATTAAAAGTTTTTCCTATTTTTTTTGTTTCTTATTTTTTTTTTTGTTCTTTTTGTTGTCCTTTTGGCGATTTTCTTTATTTCGTGCACTTTATTGAAAGCACATCACGTAGTGCACCTGATTTGCTGACAATCCTTGGACATTCTAAATAGGTGCCCGGCACAGGCTTAGGACTGGACTCAAAGCAACCTTACCTGAGCTGCATACAAAATGCGTGCAACATTATGTGGCATCTTTGCTAATTAAAATTAATTGCTTTCGGTAGTTCATAATTTTTAGTCGCTTTGATAAATAATTCAAATGACACTCGAAAGGAAAATTCTCTTAAGGAAAATTTACTGATCCCTAAACGGGGAACATTGTCTAATGGGTTTCGCTGTTAATGTGCTTCTTGAATAGCTGTGAGTGTGCGTAAAAGCTGCGAATAAATTGTATATTTTGTATCTATATTTATTGATATATCTCAATTAAAAGTTTATAAATTTGTAAATATAATAAATCAAACATTTATGGTATCGATATAAAATTATAGATGATAAATGATTTAAGTGGTAATTTTAAGGCTTAAGCTTAGTTAAAGATTTTGTTTTTTTATAAGCAGCTATAACAGTGTTTATTTTTAAAGAACAATTAGGTACTGTGTTTTGGTTGAACATTCTCATAGTTGAACTCTCTCTGAACAAAATAAGAGTGCATATGTTGTTGTTGTTTTGCGACTCGTTATTGTTTGCCTTGGGCCTTAGCAACCCACACGAAATGTCAAATAAGACCGGGCATCATTTTGGCTAATTGGATTGCCATATCTTTGAGCTCGGGCTGCACACAAACGTGGGCGTAAGGCAGGTACAATATAATGATATACATAATAAGCATAAAAACTGATGACCCTAAGAGCTCTAGTTAAATGTTCAACAATTTATTTGTATGCTTTGAATAGGAAAATTATGTCTTGCTTTGCACTCTTTTGTGTTGGAAAGTATTTAGTTATTTTTAAATTTTTCTTAATATTTATGCTTATTTGGCCTTAAACATTTATATTTAATATAAACTAATATAATATATACAAAATATGAAAGAAATCCCCAAGAGCTTAAATCTGCATCTTTTCGATTCTCAGTTATTCTATTCGCAAGAAATGCATAGAATATGTAAACTGTGGAATTGGGCAAATTGTAGTTGAGAAGCTGTTCAAACGGCATGCACCATTAGCGTAGACCAATAAATGGTGGGTCAGATACACATAGACTCAAAGCCATTTTTTTTGTACAAAGTAAAGAAAAAAAGCCATGGCAAAAAAGGCGAGTCAGCAAATCAAATTGAAAGGCGCAGCGCATATCTATTGGCCAGCAGCTAACAGATTTTGCATGAAATTGACAATGCATTTGAGGAAAACGAGGAACATTTTTATATACTATATATAATTTCTATGTAAGTCAATCGATTGAATTTAAGTTGAGTTTAATTTTGTAATTTATTTGCGGATCGTTCCGGCTCGATATCCAGAAAAAATATGGGAGCTATTTAACCCAATATACTTCCTTTTACTATGTGACTTTTAAAAACTACAAATTGATGCTATTTTCGTAATTTTTTTTTAATTACCACCACAAGAGTTTTAGTTGTTTGTCTACAAATATTAAGTTGGCACGGTTCTAGCCTTAAGTCATAGCATTGGGCGAGTATCTAGATTTCATTGCTGAAGTTGTTTCTAGCAACACGGGCCACAGTCGCTGCAGCAAACACCGCATGGATACATACAGAGACTACCTCAACAGGGGTAGACGGTATAACACATAGTGGGAACAGCAGGGACTGCAGTAGTTGCTGTCACCGGGGAAACAGCAGGGACTGCTGCAGGGGCTGCTGCAGGAAGTGCTGCAGGGGCTGCAACACGGACTGCAACAGGAACTGCAGCAAGTGCAGCTGGGATAACACATCTTCAGTTCTGGTGACAACGAATTACTAAAAATATAAATTATATGAATCAGTTAATAAAATGCAGGAAGGTTGCTGTTTTTTTTTTTTCAACTCACCCGAACAGAAAATTATTTACAGAAATAGATACTTCATATTTGCAAACGAATTGTGTGAGTATTGATTGGAATATAACATCTGGGTTTTTTATACAGATGCCATTGGTTCACACAGGACGATTCAACAAATGTTTAACTATGCGAAATACTAGAACACCTGCGCTCAGACATAAATGTGAAGAGTTTTTTTTTCGATTTCATCAAAACAACTAATTTTGTAACACTTACTCATTCTTGCAGACGGGCACAAATAGCTCACACGAATATATTTAGGTGTTTGTTAAGCGAAGTTACAAAAAAATATGACTAAAAATTTGGTTCGAAAGAAATAGTTGAAAATATAATGTCAAGGCTTGCTTTTTCGTTTTTTTTTGTTTGTATGTAAATATTTTTAATTTTTGTATTTGCCACTTCATAGGAGATCATTTAGCAGAAAAAATACTTGAAATTTTAAAATTTTTCAATGGAAGCATTGACCTTTTAGGAGCTGTATATGTATTATTTGTTTTACAGATAAAAACAGTGACAGCACATAGGATCCGGCGGAAACCACGCTACTTAAAAACTTCAAACGACATTCCACTGCTCAAATATATATCACATTGGTTACCGTTCTTAATCGTTATCGTTATTTAGTAGGTACAACAAAGAGGAAGGCAAATTATGAATACAAATATATACATGCCTCTTCCTATTTAAATAGCTTCGCATGAAATTATAGAAATAGTCCCTCTCAGTCCATCGACATGGTAGGTTACAGCTTAAACATTAATGGTGACTTCAAAGTTTTATAAAGAAAATATTAGCGTTTTAGGTGTTTGCTGTACTTCGGTGTTTTTTCAACATTGTATCTAGCAGTGGCAAAATGCGCTCCAGATAAACCACACCACAATCAACTACGACAACTCGAACTGTCAACGATTACCATACCAACAATAACTGATGCCTCCACCACTGATATCATAACTGGCCTTTGTACAACAGCCCCTTATTTACCAATTTGCAGTATATCAACTACATCTGATTCGACTGCTACCACTGAAACTGATCTCTGTATAACATTCCCTCATTTACCAATTTGTTTTACATCAACTACTGTAACTACTTCAACATCGACTACCGTACCGACAACCACAACAACTCAAGCACCAACCACCGTACCGACAACAACACCAACTGTAACGCCTACCACCGTATCGACCACCGTAACAACTCAAGCACCAACCACCGTACCGACAACCACACCAACTGTAACGTCGACTACCGTACCGACAACCACGACAACTCAAACACCAACCACCGTATCGACTACCGTAACAACTCCAACACCAACCACCGTACCGACAACCACACCAACTGTAACGTCAACTACCGTACCGACAACCACAACAACTCAAGCACCAACCACCGTATCGACCACCGTAACAACTCCAAAACCAACCACCGTACCGACAACCACACCAACTACCGTACCGACAACCACAACAACTCCAACACCAACCACCGTTTTTACAACCACGGTGACAACTCCAAAACAAACAACATCGACTGGTTCTGGAGCAGATAACGAACACCATGTTCACCACCACATTCATAGCCATCATTTAGCTGCAGCGCACCACGTGCTGCCCAAGCTCCCTGTTGCACCGGGCTCAGGGGGACCTCCTTTAATACCGCTACCAATAATACCTCCTCCACCGGGTTTTCCACTGCCAAATGGACCATCTCAGCATGCTCTTGCCGTACCACCGCTACACAAAATACCACAGTTCCAGGCTTCTCCTATAATAGCTTTCCCAGGACTTGCACCACCACCCCCACCACCACCACTACCACATCCTTTTGGTTTCCATTGGAAGTCTCTTAATTATCACACAACATCTAACATTGAATAATTTTGAATAAACCTAACATAAAAAAAAAAAAATGTTAAACAATTACAATAATGTATATCCATATTAAAAAGTATTCGTAACAATTATTGTATTTTCATACTTTCCTGGGTGTTTTATAAAACATCTTATTAAAAATGATCATTAGTAATTATCTTATGCATTTTTAATTGGCTCAACCCAAGGATTTTGCGTTTATATCTAAGTTTCATAACAGAAATTCTTAAGTCCGTAAATAATACGAAACTAGAAACACACCCCAAGAATGCAACAACTATTTTCATACTATGCGGCGTTTAATATATTGTTTAGTAGCATGGTATTAATAACAGATATAGGTATTTATAAACAATTTATAAGTTTTATATAAATGTGTTGAGAAACAAAATATTTTTTATACTCTGAATTCATTGAGAATGGGTAAAATGGTAAATTCGTTTTGTGCAAAGCTCGAAAGCTGATCTTGGGCTCTTTCAGTTCATATACACCTTACGCAAATTAAATTTGTTGGTGTTCATGTTACAATTGTTCAGAATAACTAAACATAATACAATAAAATGAAATATATCTTCAATTTATGTTTAATAATGTGGTTCTATGTTTCCGACATTAATAAATATTCTACCTGCAATTAAATGCTCAAGATATTTCAAGTTTTTAAAAAGATGTTCAATATAATTCTATAGAAAATATATATATTTCGATATATGTATATATATATATTTATATTTATATATTTATATATATATATATATATATATATATATATATATACCTTTACAGACAAAGCGCAAAGCTGGCTCTCAAAAATTAGAAACATTGTTATAGAAACATTGACCTTCCTACCTGCTATATTTCCTGCCGTAGATAAAATGTTCTTTTTGTACTTTAAATAAACTCTCTTAGGCAATACCTAAGAACCTTAATGCATTCAGCAGCTCACATTAGTGCCTTTTTATGACATATATATCACATTTTTTTAAGCGATTGTAGTTCATTGACAGAAAAAAAATTGAAAGGCAAATTCTACATATTTTTAAAGTTCGGCAATTTCTATATAAATAGCTTAGAATAACAAAGTAGTGCTGGTCTTTCTGATTTGTCAAGCATTTTATGTCGCAATGGTAAAATGCGCTCCAGACAAAAGAAACCTTATTCAATTACGACAACTCGAACAGTCAACAACTACAACGCCAACCACAACGCCAACTACAACGCCAACTACAACCCCAACCACAATGCCAACTACAATGCCAACTACAACTGATACGTCAACCACTGATTTTATCACTGGTCTTTGTATAGCATTCCCTCATTTACCAATTTGCAGTTTAACATCAACTTCAACAACAGAAACAACTCCATCAACTTCAACTCTATCAACAGCCACTGCACAGACGCAAACTACAGCTGATTCGTCCACCACAACCACAACCACAGACACGACTCCCGTGTCAACCACTGTACCCACGACCACAGTGACTACTCCCGCGCCAACCACTGAACCTACAACGACGGTGACAACTCCCGCGCCAACCACTGAACCTACAACTACGGTGACAACTCCCGCGCCAACCACCGTACCTACAACGACGGTGACAACTCCCGCGCCAACCACCGTACCCACAACCACTGTAACAACTCCCGCGCCAACCACAAAACCTACAACGACGGTGACAACTCCCGCGCCAACCACCGTACCCACAACCACTGTGACAACTCCTGCGCCAACCACCGTACCCACAACCACTGTGACAACTCCCGCGCCAACCACCGTACCCACAACCACAGTGACAACTCCCGCGCCAACCACAGAACCTACAACGACGGTGACAACTCCCGCGCCAACCACAGAACCTACAACGACGGTGACAACTCCCGCGCCAACCACTGAACCTACAACGACGGTGACAA
>SCDY01001908.1:0-27434 GCA_004143825.1 Drosophila micromelanica | reverse complement strand
AAAATATAAATATATATCTATATATATATATATATATATATATATATATATATATATATATATATATATGGGTGTGTGTATTTATATCCATTCAAGTGCCTAATCATTGCGCTTGCACTCATTTTGCTGGGCATTGTTTGCAAAACTGAATGGCGCCTTCCTTTGGATCGGGCGTAGCTGTTGTTCACACAATTAAATTCATTTAAGTGCTTCATTATGAGCATTTCTTGATGCTCCACTAAGTAAATCTCGTTTGCTGCTGCTGCTGCTTAGTAAGTCGAATGCAACTGCAACTGCGGCTGCGAATGTAACTGAGTCTGCTAATTGCTGCAACGAGTTTCACCAACAATTGCTGTGTGGCATCCTCCGTCGGCTCAGTCAACCTCCCCCCATCTCCGACTGTTGGCCGATTTTCCAGTTGTTGTTTGCATTTTCAATTACCATTTTTGTAGCTCATCGCCGCTGCCAGCTCCATTCATAATTAATTTTTATCGGGCTCAGATCTGGCCGGGATTAGACTCTGAGAGAATCTGTTGGGCCACTTGGTTGGCTGGAAACGATGTCAGCAGCAGTTAGCAGTCAGCAATAGAGTAGAAGCTATAGAATTAACATTTGCCTCGCCGATTTTCAACGCCATCGAAGAGTCGAAGAGCCCCCAATCATTTTTGGCCATTTAATTTTCACAAAAATTCCTTGTCGTATCTCGGTAATCGCCAAGTCCAGGTCCGGCTCGCGAGCATGTTCGGGCAATTTAATTTTTGCTAAGTTTTCTCATAAATATGCTCGAAAATCGAAATTACAGGCTGCGCAAATAAAAACAACTATGGCCGATCTGGCCGGTTCCAGCTCGGGACTGATGGCCAGTTGGGTTTGATTGTTTGATTGATTGCCGACTAGCTCGCTGAATGCCCGCTTCGAAGCCGAAGCTCGAACTGAGGCACAGCCATTTAATTTGCAACATTACAACCGATAATCAATACAATGAAGAAATATTGCAGCATTCGAACGGGCGACCCGCCTGCCCCCTGGACCCCCCCCTCTTCCTGCCGCTGTCCCTACCCCCAGCCGCCAATTGGCACATTTCAAAATTGTTGCATTTGCGACGTTGATGGCTGAAACGTGATTTCTATGTTTCCCAGTCAGCATCGGAGTGGCTGACGACGACGACGACGATCTGGCTTATAGCAGGTCAGCTTTCATAGGGGCTGCCAAAGGCGATGCGGCTAGACAGGCAATCGAAAGTCTCTACATTGTTCACCAAAACTTTAACTAGCTTGAAACATACTACAATTTACAATATTTACAATAGAGTGGACAGTTATCTATCTTAAAATATTTCTTTAAATTTTAATTCCAAATAATTTTAAATGTTTAGAAATGTTTGAGCTTTTTATTGTATACACCAACTGTAAGAACAAAATATTATTGATAAACGATTTTCTTTAAAAATTTACTCCATAATTTTTTTTTTTTAATTTAAATTTCTTGTCGTATCAATCGATTTATACGAGATAAAATGCCCATAAAATGTAGCGCAGTACAGCAAAAAAGTAATTTTTGTATTTTTCTAAATTTTTGCGTTATTTTTTTGTAGTGTTCGTTTTTGCTGTTTTGCAGCATTTGTGCTTTTCATTTATTTCTTTAAATTGCAATTTGTGCAAATTATATGGCAGACAAAGAGCCACAAATGCTGCAGAGCCCCCCGCAGGACACGAGGGAGCCCATCGGACGTGCAAGGAAAATGCATTTTATTTAGACGACGACGACGACGACGTGAAGCATCCACCGAAATCAATTCTGCTCAGTTGAGTTGAAGACCGGCAGACCCGCAGACTTGCAGAAGTGGAGACCCGCAGAATTGCCAGTAAAATTACTATAAGTAGTGCGCAGCAAAATGTCTGCAAAACGTGGGCCAAAGCGCCCCCGGGGAAGCAAAAGTCGAATAGTCGATCCACGGCTGCGGCCAACAATCGATCAATCGGCCATCATGACGACGGGTCGCAGCCAACTGGCGACTGCAATTGCCAATTGCCAATTGCCAATTGCCGATTGGCAATTTGAGGAGGCCAAAACGTTGGACAGCCATAATGCGATTGGTACATTTAGTTGCCAGTTGGCCGTCGCTCGTCCACGTTGCGGCCATTTTGAAAATGCCAGCGCGCCCCCCATCAGCTGCAGCTGCAGCTGGAGCAGCTGTACAGATGCGATCGGGGCGGTAACTGGGACACAGACTGGCCCCGAGTACTGGCCACTGTCTACTGGGTGCTGGTAGTGCATTGTATCCAGCGGATATAGCCGGCGATAAAATTAACAATTTCCGTGCATTTATAAAAGAATACAAAGCAGACAATGGCCAAAAGACACAAAAAGGGGGGGGGAGGTTGTTCCTCCCAACCCTTTCAATGCATTTTTCTGGCTGGGCGTTCGTATACAGTCGAACATCGCTATAGTAGACCCCACTAAATAATATCAAATACTATGTTTTCGTTATATATTGAATACTAACTTGGCCCATTTTCGAAACTCTATTCAAAAAAAAAAAAAAAAAAACAAAGTAACTTAAACAAATGAAGATAGCTTATATCCCTGTACCCATTGAATGTGTGTAATATTTTGTGCACTTGTATGTTACAGGCAGAATAAAGCATTTCCATCCCCACAATTATATATATTCTTGATATGCGTCTGTCTGTCTGTCTATCTGTATGAAAGTGCTGATTTTAGAAAGAAGAGCTAGAAAACTGGACATGGACTTCTTCAATTCGTTGATACCAAATGTAGATCAAGTTTATTTCAAATAATCGATAATTATTTTGATTTTGAATATTTCGGATTTTGGATACTTCCCAATCGCCATAAATATTAAATAAACAAAAAGAAAAAGAAAACCGCAAATGAATACAACAGACATTCCCTTTAGTTTGAATATCGATTTCAATGCCCTTATTAGGTCCTGAATATACTTTAATGAAAATACCTTAAGTTCAAAAGTTACCGAAGGATTAAAATTCTATAGTAAGGAAGAAGCACATACTATGAAAAAGTGTGTGTGTGTGTGCATTTATGTATGAATGTATGAACACAATTATGTTCAAATGTTTGTAATGACAGATCGCAGAGTTCAGGGTATCACCTTCTTATTTGTTTAATTAGCTGTTTATGAAAATGGCTGTAAAAGAATATTTTACAATAAATGGTATTTACACTAATTGAATTTATATGCGACTTTTTCGATTGACAACTGTAGCAAGTGTCCTGTAGAATGTTTGGTTGTGTGTGTGTGTCCGTCCGTTGGCCCCGCAGTTGTCTCGTATGTATGCCAAAGTCTTTTAGAAACTTTTCCTCCACAAATATCAATTTCCGCTGGCGACGTTTTGCCCATAAAAAAGAGCAGCATAAATTGTTGCCATTGAGAAGACAGTAAATTGTATGTGAAAGCAGCTAAAAGCGCCACATTATGCATGCCAAGAGCGAGTAAGACTCCAAGCAGAAGCAGCTAAGCAGTGTGACAGAGAGCGAGAGAGGGAGCGAGAGGAAGCGAGCAAGTAACAGCTATAGATAAGCGTTAGGCGAAGACACTGCCGACAGAGACCGGAAATATGCGCCAAAACGAGATGGCGCTGTCATTGCCAGGGCTGATTTTGGGGTGTGCCCGGCAGGGGGGGGTTCTGCCTGTGGTCTGTGGCCAGTGGGTGGTTTGTTTTTGGGGGTAGCTGCCGTTGCTGCTTGGGTGTGTGCGTGCGTAAAACGCGACTGCCGCCGCCATTGAGCGACTATCGGGGCGGGGGCCCGGAGGCAGAGACTCCCAACTCTGACGTCAGATGCAAGCACAGCAACAAACTACCCAAAAACTTTATATCAAACTTTTGTCACAACTGTGTGAGTGTGTGCGTGGGTGTGTGTGTGTGTGTGAGTGTGTGCACATAAGCGTTATTTTTCTGCGCTAGAAAATCGGCATAATAAACGTAAATGTTTGCTGAAAGACGTAAAAACAAACTGCTAAAAGCAAATTTGTGTGTGTGTACGTGTGTGTGTTCGTTCGGCTTGCCAAGCAAATAAAACTAAATCAGTGGCACTTTGTGCAATTTATATGTTAATATAATTTGTCTTTGTAGTCAATTTGCCTCCGACGGGCGCTTGTAATTGGCCTGGGGGCTAAAGCCTAGCAAGGGGTAGGTCACATGTGTGTGTGTGTGTGTGTGTGTGTGTGTGTGGGTGTTTGCTTTATGCAAACTTACTCAGCTAGAAGATAATGCCAGCAAGCAACCACTACGACAAAGTTCTGCCATAAAGAATAAAGACAAACTAAGTGAACGAGATGGAGCGAGCGAGAGAAGGGGACACACACATGGTTTGTTTGCTTTAAATTGAATTATAAAACAAAGCGAAAAATTCGTGAATGAGTTTGAAAATAAAAAATAATAAACAAAAAAAAAAAAAAATGGCGATAATAAATTGTATTCAATGTTCATGCGGCAGCAGGCGAAACCATTTGACACCTGTATCCTTGTGCTGTGGCTAACCATAAAATTTGATTACACAGACATACAAGCAAGCGATGCAATTAGCCGAGTCCTTTGCCCGCCTGCGCCTCCCACGGTCGGCGTCTTCAATGTGCTGGGCATCAATTTGAATAGGAGTGAATGCGGGCTGAGCTGACGCTAATTGCCGTGCGGGCCGTCAAAGCAGCCCAAACAAACAACTCCAACCAACAAGAGCCAAACAAATAAACTGAATTGAGGCGAAAGTCAAGCGGATGTTGCGTATGCGCCGTGTGGCCAACGACCAACGCCCACGATGACTAGGACGTGTGCGAGTGCGGGCAGGCGGGCTGGCGGGGGGTGGGTGTGCAGACGAACGTGTGGGGCAAAAAATGTCACACACAGCGCCACACACGTGCCAGGAAGTCAAGTGGTTGGTCATAATACGGCTGACACTCATAAATCTAAACAAATGCCAAGGCAAATAAACGCGCAGCGACACAAGGACAAGGACAAACAGTGGAGTGGGGTTAAAGGGCGGCGGAGTGGGGGGAGGGGTTGTGCTGCTAGCTGACTGCCTTTGCATATGCGTTGGCCATGACTAATTTGCATTATGGACGTCGAGGGCGACGTCGCCGGTTGCCATAATCTGCCTCAAATCGTTTTTATTGTTCGCACTTAAGTTGCGTAAAATAAAAATCATGTTTCTAACGCCCCAGCCGCAGCAGCGCCAACCCATGTTGCAGGCACCCCTCCCTTACCCGGCCCCACACACACACACACACACACACACACACACACACGCTCTAAGCTTAAGAAAAACCACAGCATGTGAGTCTTTGCTGGTGGCCTTTCCGATCCCCATACTAAGCTCCATTTGCCCTGAATGCCATAATTTTTATGTGAAAGCATCACGCATGAGCCCCACCTCAGCCCAAGTGGAGCTTTATCAGACTTAACGTGTGTATGTGTTAGTGCTAGTGTGTGTGTGTGTGTGTGTGTGTGTGTGCTCGTTGCTTTTGTTCAAGAAAATCTGCGCCACAAATCTGCGCTTTCTAGGGGCGTGCGTTGGGGCACATTTTATGACTGTGTTTTCCTTCCATCGCTTTTTGGGGCACAAAGTATTTTTATAGCTTAATTAGCATATGCAAAGAGGGTGGCCAAAAATAAAAGGGTTGTACAGTCAAAATTCTGGCAGATAATTAATCAAAATAATTGTTTTGTTTCAAAATTTCGACTTCTGCTCAACGTTGCCGAGACAAATCCAAAGTGAATTATCAAGACATGAAGTTCAATTGATGCAATATTTAACCATTTGTGGTTGAAATCTAGTTGTGGAATATACATATACACACACACACACACACACACACACACTTGTGCACACGTGTGCTAAGTTGTGAGTTTTTGCCTACTTTTGTGCGCAATTAGAAATTAATTTTAGCGCAGTTTCGCCGACCGCGTGCTCCGAGTGGGTTAAATGACTTTAATCACTTCCCATGGCAGCAGGCAACCACCACGAAAATCAAGTGGGCTAGCCCACAATTGGAGTGGGTTCACGTGTGCCGCAAAGCCCACCCAGCACCCAGAACCCAGGTCCAGGTCCAAGTCCCAATGCGAGTGCGAGTGCGGCAGCAAGCATGATTTATGCTCGGCAATGGCAACAATAACAAATCAACGGCAAGCGACGTCAGAGAAAAAAAACAAAAATAACTACAAACGGAAACAAAATACCGTTGGAAAGCACTTAAGGACCTTTTCATTAAGTGCGCAGCGACGTTGACGTCGGCAGCGACGACGGTTGGCGGGAGCGTAAAATTTACTCTTGGGCTGATTTGACATGTTCACAGGCAAATTAGTGTCGCCCTGGCTGGCGGTACATTAATTTCAACGCCAGCAATGCCCAACCACCGCACCACCCCGCCCAGAGAACCCTCCTGCTCACCACCCCGTATCGCTTTTGGCACTGCGTGTTGAGCTAACAAATTTCGTCGACTAGCACCTAAAATGTTATTTAGCGCATGTTTTAACGTTATTTATTAAAGCGAAATTATTGTTAATGAGCCCGGCCGAAAGACTTCAGAAATCCAACCACCCAGGCGGCCCAGACACCCAACTCCTCCCCCTCCCCCCAGTTGAATTCATCGGCAACCACCACGTGAGCCCAAGATCAGGCAAGCGAATTCCGACGCCTTTTCGACATTAACTCGGAGGGAAAACTAGGAAACTAATTGCGTGAATTTCGTCGAGCAGTCCGGGAAACTGTTTCGCCTTCGCTATCGCGCATTTAAACGAAGGCATTTGATTTTTGTGCCGATAGTGCCACAGAATGATTTAAGGCGGCCGCTCCGAGGGCCCCAAAACAATAAAAAAAAAAAAAAAAAAAAAAAACAAAAACAATAATCATAATTGTCGTTATAATCGGTCCGAATGTCGCTGGAGATTAGCGGGAGCGGTGGCAAAGGTTTTGTATGGTAATAAGGCCTGGAAAATGGCGTAAATATTATTTGGTTAGTGGAGAGCCTATAAAATGTGGAACAAAAGGAAACTCATTTAAGATATTTATGAAGTACTTTGCCAAATATTTGTAACGACCCAGCAACTTGTTTGGCTTTTTAGGGTGTGTGTGTGTGTGTGTGTGTGTGTGTGTGCTTCTGTATTTGTGTGGGGCACTTGAGCATTGTAATAGACTGGCCAAATTGACAGGGTGGAGTTGCGGCCTGTGTCTGGGCTTAATGAGCTTGAAATTGTAGTTATTGCTGGACATATGAGCACGAAAATATGCATCAAAGTGTAATAACAAAAAAATAACCAGTCGAATTTATGTTGAAAATTAAGTTATAATGAATGGAAATGTCAAACGGTAAAGAAAACATAGCGCAGTCAAGTTAAAGTACGCTATTTTAAATGGAGTTAGTTAGTATGGTTCCATTAGATGTGTTAATATATATATATATATCATGTTGACCAAATACATTACAAATACAGTATTGAATTTCAGTGCTTCAGATCGTTGATAGCGTTCTTAAGAACATGGAGGAAAGGTTATTCAATAAGCATATACATAAAACAGTAGTTTAAGGGGCTTAAACTACATTAGTAAAATGAAAAGAACGTGTATCTTTTAAATATTTATTTTTATATTAAATATTACTTTACTTTATTTTTTTATTTAAAGTTTTTCACATTTTTCTCTGTAAACATATATATATCCTATTTAAACTATAATCTCTCACAATATCCAAATTTTCTTTTGAAACTTTTTTAAGTTTCCTTCACATATCATGTAAAACAAAAAAGTTTTCAAGACAAGAAGTAGATTTGTCCACCGATTATTTTTATGCCAGCTATCTTATATAGTGTTCCAATCTGGCTAACAAAATAAAAAGCAAGAGATATGTGAAATTGTATTTGCAATCAACGGCTGTTGATACTGAACATACAAATTTTATAGAGTCCTACAAATTTCTAAAAATTTCGTGACAAAACTATAAAATCCTCTTCAAGGGTATCCAAAATTAGTGCTCAATTATTGCGGATCATACTTCCATCATGTCGTAAAAAATGAAAAACCCATACATCATTTTTCGTATGAAAGATGAGTTATAAACCGAACTAGCAATTAGATAATCGAACTAGTAATAATAATTATGTAAGACATGAAACTGCGTTCTGCTATGTAATCTTTATAAACACAATTAGTATGAAGTATTTTTGTTATTGATATAAAAATATAGTCTAAAAATGCATTAACAGAATATTCTCTGCTAAAAAATCAACTCTTGTGACAGTTCAATAGCTCTTATATATTTTCTGCACTTCCGCATGGTAACCTTTTGTTTAAGCCAAGTTGCGTGCTTGTTACAAGGAGTTTCCCGCAAAACTTACACCGCCCTGCAATCATATTGAAACGCATTTCTGCGCCCTCAACGACAATAGACAAACACACACACATACGCAATCAGCCACACACGGCGCCAAAGTGTAACTGAAAATTGTGTTGGCAATTAAAAAAACGGCCAGCGAACAAGCAGGAAAATGTGAGCTAAAAGATGATGGCAAATTATTAAAAAAAAAAAATAGCTCGGAAAAAATGAAATAAACAGACAAAACAAGAAATACAAAAAAATTGCCGCATCATTTGAAATTCATTAGGTCGTAGGTTGGGTATATATAAATATATATATGATTCGGACGGGGAGTGAGAGGCGATTCACTTCCTTTCTTGTTGCTCTGAAGGGCATAAATAAATCAACAGCCTCGCGTGCTTGACAGTTGTCCGTGAGTAATAGAGATGAGATACATGGAGAATGGTGCATAATCGAGAGACAAAGAGAGAGAGAGAGAGAGAGAGAGAGAGAGAAAAGGAGAGCTGGTGAGAGGTCGTCAATCATGACAGCGAAATGTGTCAACAAACGTCAGGCAACAACGGCCACAGTGCGGTCACAACGAGTCGCAGCTTCATCAGCTGTCAAGGCAAGGCAAGGCAGGGATGTGGATGTGGATGGGAATACGTGTGTACGGGCAGGACCAGGATGAGAGCGCCTCTGAATCAAATTGAGTGATGATCTGGCAATGATTTGTCACAAAAAAAAATTAATAAAAAAAAATCAACTCATATACAAATGCAACCATAGACTCAAGTAATTCTATCAAACTATAGATCCAAACACAGTTAATTACAACTGTAATAAAAAAATAATAGTAACTAAATAAACGAAAACTTTTATATAATTTATATTTTTTAAGTCTTAAGATCAGTCAGAGGTTTTTGGGGATTCTCCTTGATGACCAAATCAAGTTTTCAAACAAACTTAAGAAAACTTTTATCAAAAAATATCAAATTTGATATTAGTTTAGTTTTCAAAGTTATTATTATTATGATTAGTATTTAGTTGACGAAGTCTCAGAACAGAGAATGTTTTGCCCTGGGACTCCCTATGGGATCTCCGATTCTATATATATATATATATATATATATATATATCAAATTAGCCAATTTTTTAATAAAATACATTGGATACATTAAATGTGCTATGCAAGTTAAGGTGTAGTATGCAGAGATAAAAAATATTTCACTTCTTCGATACGAATACCTAAACGGCAGCAGCATTCATATATCCAACATATATCCATAATGGTGGTTTAAGCTTGTTAGTGTACGTTGCATGTCGCTTGTTATGCATATTCAAAAATTTGAATATTTTGTGGCTTGCAACATTTTATATTGCTGTCTCCTCGTTCTCGCTCATTTTTGCTACTACTCCCCAACTAATTCGTTTATCGCACCTCTCTGAAATGCCCTGCCACAGGCATTTAACAATTAACAAGTTTCATTCGTCACCAATGCCCAGGGCTTTGGCCCGGCCGAGTAGAGTGTGTTCTTGTTCTTGTCCTCGGCCAATCTACCCGCTTGGCCTCTTGCCACTTGCCACTTGCCACTTGCCACTTGCCAGTTGGCAGTTGCCACAGGTCGGACTGCGTGTGGTTTCGTGCTGCTTGATATATAACCATTTTCCTGCATATTTCATCTCAATACTTTAATACGTTTTATGCATTTATGAGAAAAACGCAACGCAACGAAACATTTTTAATGCGTTTTATGCGTGCGCGCATTTAAAGTGACTAAAAATGCTAATCGGACAAATTAAATGCTCTTGTCCCCCCCTTTCGCCTACGTGTGTGTGTATGTGTGTGTGTGTCTGTCTGTCTGTCTCTGGCGAAACTCTTGGTCAGAGTCCGCTAAACGACGGTTTGTTTGGCTAACAACAAATGAGGTTTGGGCCGACTGTTGTTGTTGTTGTTGCTTTACGCTAATGTGAAAGAAGGCAGCGGACACGATAGCACAGGGGGGAGGACAGGGGGAGGGGGGTTTGCTTTTGCATGACCAGCAATCAGCTTGTTGTTGTTGGTGTGTGAATTATTTTATGTGAATTTGATTGCGAGCGTTTATGCCGGAAAACACGCGGCCCATTCCGAACCGACTCCGAGTCGGAGTCGGAGTCGGAGTTGGCGTCGAGGTCACGAGGAGTAAACTGTACGCCTCACGAAAAAGGATTTGGCATTGGGCGAATCCGGGTTTGGGCAGATCGCGCAGTTTCCGAATGCATTTAAAAGTCTATGCCCTGACCCCATCCCCCCTTATCCGTGAAGCCCTCAGCCACCTTTTCTGGCCAACATACTCGCGCTTTCCCGTATTAATCATAATTATGCAAATTTCTCGCCACTGTGCCGGTGCCTTTGGTGGCCATGTCGGGGAGGCCTCTTGCGGGGCCTCTCTTTGTAGGTTGTTTGCACAATTTTCCACCTTTTATAGTACAGTTAATTTTCGTGCTCGTTGCGGGTTCGCGTTTAGCTTTTGCTGCCCGTCGCCTTTTTGCATAATACATGGCTGCCTGTAATAAAAAAAGAATTATATATATATGCATGTATGTATACAAATATAGTTAGAAGGCTGTAAAGGAGAACCATAAAGAGAGAAAGAGAGAGAGAGTGAAAGAAAAAATAGGGAAATATCTAAAATACCGCAAAGAATTTTCCAGTACGTTTTGAAAACGTTTTTATGCTATTTTTTTTCTGCTGCGATTAATGCCAACATTGCTTGAGGCTTTGTTGGCAAACACAGAGAGATCGTAATAGGAATTAAATTAAGTTCAAATGAACATAAATAGTATTTAAGATTACTTAAAATTAATCTCATATCAAATGAGTACACATATTCCAAGTATAAGCTCGAAACTATCAACTTATTTGTTAGATGTCAAATCAAGAATTTAAAAATCCTAGATAAATATTGCGAAATATAAATTCGAAAATAATAAACTTCTAAATTACTTCAATTCTCAGACTTAAAAAATCGTATATAAGTTGAAACTTCTTGATTTCAGTAATTGCAATCGTAGTGAGAAATAAAGCTGAAATCTTGAGTTTAAAGTGCCAATTACCTAATGTTTTCTCTCTGTGCACTTATAAACACACAGCTACTTATGTATGTGTATAAAGTTGGATTAATTTTTAGGTTAAGTCGCCGCTGGATTTTTCATTACGAACCTTGAATAGAAGCTGAACTTGAAGTTGGCTTTATGTAAATAATGAATTATGAAACGGTTTAAATTCCTTATGATCCAATCTACCAATCAAATATTAGCGTCACAATTTTCGACAATAACTTTCTTTCTTACTTTAAGTATATATACTTTTGACATATGCATAGTTTGTAATGAGTGGAAGAGGAGAGAATTTATGGTTTCTTTTACTGAGGTTTTATCACAAGGCCCTTAACAACTACCTGGCAAGATTGCTTAGTTAAAGTCCGTCTAACTGCACACAATAACAAATAATAATTAACTATTTAAAATCCAAACAAGTTACAAACAACAACAACAACAACAACAACCGGCAGTAATCGCAAATTATGAGCGCGCGCTTTTCCCGAGCTGGGATTCAGTAACCATCTATATGCCAGCTCGGTCGGAGGGTTCCTCTGAGGTGCAGGCGGAGGCGGAGTCGGAGTCGGAAAACATTTGCCAAAACAAAGCCAACGACGACTGTGAAAAACCGCAACAAGCTCAGCGAGCATTTTTCACACAATTTGCAATGCGAACGATGGAAACAAATACCGCAACCCGAGCGCAAAGCTGAAAGCCAACGTTGCAGTCCCAGCGCTGAGTCACATTAACTAACTAGTTCAGTTCATAGTGGGGTTGTTGTTGTTGCTGCAGCTACTGTAATTAAAACAGTTAAGTTGTGATGCAGCCGGCGCCGAAATGCAGCAGCAGCCAACAGACGAACGGCGAACAACAAAAGCCAATTAAACATTTTGTTGTTACTGAGCAGATACGAAATAAACATAAACTCTTGTAGGACTTGGACTTCCTACAATCTATAAAATTATCGAAAGTTACTTTCTACTGAATGTATATGTTGCACTTATTTCCCTTGTACTCAAAGCGAAAAATATTGATATTTTTAGAGAGATTTCCTGAGACCTTAGGTCGATGAACCTCAGATAGGATCATCCCACAAACAAGGAAGCTTTCTAAACGAACAGCGAAAATTAGATTAATTTGGTTGGGTTTCCGAAACATTAAACATTCTTGATCTGTTTATACTGAAATATGCAAAAACATGGTACTCAAAGCCAATATTTATATTGATTTAAAAAAGTATGAAACTAAATATTTTTGCAAAGGGTATACGAAAATATAAATTCCAAACTAAAATCAACTAAGCTCATCGTGATCAAGAATAATTTAATTGAACTCTGTATATATTCAAGGTCAAAATTTTAAATACATTGTCTTCTTTCCCTTCTAACATCTTTAATTTCATATGAAAATATTAAAAAATAGTGATTTCTCTTTTATTTTCATTATGTGGATATGACAATGTTTTCAAATGAAAAATTTACTCAGCCAATTAACTTAAAATAGTTGGATAAAATAAAAGGCACATTTATAATAAAAATAAAGCTTATCATGTGTCTCAATTAAATTCTGTTGTTTTCTTTCTCGACCAATGCAAAAAAAGTAAATCAGATAAATATACTTTGCGCTGCTTGAGTCAACTTTTACCCAATTTCGTGCACATTTTGCAGTTATCGAACATGTCCATAAAATGTCAATAAAAAGGTAACCAATTAAAGTTGAGTTTAACTTTAACTCAATTTAACATTAATCATACGCAGCGTGTGACGCAAAGCGAGCAATTGAAATGGTGAAATGGTCAAAAAGTGTTGTCGGCCATTGATTGATTGACTGCGCGACAAGCTGGCACCGCGAGCTAAATGCGTTTTGGTCATTTGTCACAGAAACGAAATGAAAGTGTCCAAAGGATGTTAAACGTCTCACTCAGGGGTTGCTGGCAGCTCTCAGCCCGCCACCCCCCATCCCCCCCAATCCCAGGAAGCCGTGCACGCACTCCGCACGCCCCTCCCTGGCAGGCTGCATATGCAAAGCGAAACTAAACAGCGCTAAAGAGTACAAAGTTGTAGGGGGGCCTCCTTGAATTTGCACGCGTTCACGTTAAACGCTGGAAATTAAAAGCCAACAAACGCCACCACTCAACCCACCACCCACCGCACAGCACCCACAACCCCCCCTCCGGCTGCAATCGGTGCAGTCTCGTGACTCGTGCGTCTTTGACACCAAAAGGCTGACCCGTACTTAGGCCAACAACAGCAAGGTCCACAGCCTGCCAAAGCTCTAAAAGGCTCTTTTGTAATGCCAACCCCACGGCTACAACCCCAACTGGCCCCACCACCCCTCCACCCCACCCCCCTCTCCACTCGTTTGTTGAAGCTGACCAATTGTTACGATTGCATGCTAACATTATAATTGATTGCCTAAGCTCAACTTTGGGGGGTCTGTGAATGTTGTTGTTGTTGGTAATTTGATTGCGCAATTTGCGCGCATTGTGTTGCATAGTTTTTGGCGCGCGAGCCTGCATGCCAGCCACAAGGTGGTGCTGGTGGTGCCGGCGGTGCTGGTTGGGGCAATAAAAACGCACGAAACTGGCAACGAACATGACATGCATTTATGTCACGTCACATGTGGAACACGCACGTCCAACACCAATACCAACACTATCAAACACACACACACATACCCACATAACACACACACCACACACACGAGTGCAACTATTTTAATTGGCGACATTCCGCAATTTTATGACTTTTAAAATTCTACATATATTTCATGCCTTTGCATGGAAATGGCAACATGCAACGTTGCCACACTTCAATTGGCTTTTGAAGGACACACACACATAGAGAGCAAGGATAGGCTTGAGTAGGGGGTGTTTGGGGGGTGAGGGGGGATGGAACTGGAGGGTAACGCGCGCTTGTCGGCCCTGTTTGTACTTGTTGTTGTAATTAGTGAGCTGCATTTCTTTGGCACTTTTGGCCGTGGCAATTAAGCAAACTGGCAACGGACACAGCCACCAATTGCACGGACACGGATAAGCTCCCCGTACCACCCCCTCAGCCACCCATCTTTCTCTCTCGCTCTCGCTCTCGCTCTCGCTCTGTTCCTTTGACCGAGCGCTGCGCCACAAGGCTTTTGCAAAAACCGAATATGAAATTATGCAATTAAGTAGGCAGCGAGCGGGATGGGAGCCAAAAAAATACAATTGGCATGGAGCTATTATACTTCAAAACATACATGTTCAGGAATAGCGCTTGTCCATGGTGGGAAATGAACTGGAACTGGAACTGGAACAAGGCTAAAGAAGGCCAAACTAACATATAGAAAGAGAATTGATAACTCTAGCGATACAGATATCATCCATCGGGTCTCTTAAATACATATACCGTTCAGCTTTCAACGCAGGCACTCACTTTTCTGGAGTTGTCGACAGATCCAACTGTTTATCAGGTTAAGCGCTGCCCAGCGGGACGCCATTCCGTGGCTCCAAGGCCAAGACTCGCAACCTCAATCTGAACCTTTTTTTGTTTTGGCACTGACAATGAGCGATCTACAGCTGCTGCAGTTGCACCTTCAGATGCAGCTTCAGCTTCGACTTCAGATTCGGCTTCAGCTGCAGTTTCAGCTGAGCCGGACGCAAACACCTTGCCCACTTTTATGGGGTATCATTAAACGTGGAAGGTGGAAACAGACGGGAGTTGGGGGGTTAGAGAGGGGTGCGGGTGCGGGGATGTGGCACAATGTTGCCAGACGTTTTTATGGTTGCAACTGGGGCCTTTTTGCATTTCTCTTTAATTCAATACGACTTAATTTCTTTTGGGTTCGCTGCGACCTTTCTTGCTGTGAGAGAGAAGCGAGAGAAGAAGCAATGCGAGAAATGCTTACAAATGCCCAAATGCGCGTAGCCGATTAATTGCACATAAAAATTAACAATAATCAGCAGCAGCAGCAGTCGCAGCAGCAGCAGCACCTGACAATGGCTAAGCCGCAGTCCGAAGCCACAGTCTCGTGGTTATCACACCTTTTGGGTACGCACCGTGGGCACAACAATGTTGCACTTTGTATGGCGGGCAACAAATTTTTTATGTGCACCAAATTGAGTCATAAAATGCATTTTCACCTTCGCCGCAGAAACTGGAAAGCCGAAAGTGCAAGCGGCAACTGTGGAGCAGCGGACCTTAAGCGATGTATTTGAAATGCGTTGAGTATATTTTTATGGCCAATGCAAATGTGTCGCACGGGGCCGACGTTTAGCAAGGCTGCGCGCCTAATTAGGCATCAGGTGCCTAAAACCGATAAGGAGCCACGGCCCTTGCTGGTGTCGTAAAATTTATTGATATCAATTCGATGGACAGCACCAAAACGACCTCTTAAAGATTCGATAGGCACAAAAGTTATGGATACACATAACCAAATTTATGTATATTTGAAGTAAATACAAAATAAAATTCAATAAAAACGAGTAAGAAAGATGCAGTCGGGCGTAACCAACTGCGCCATACTCGTTCACTTTATAATAAAAAATTAAGTTATAAATTATATTATAAAAAATAAATTTGTATTGTTATTTTTTAAGAAATATAGATTAATCTAACTCGTTGAAGTAAAGTGAGGTTGCCCGAAATTTTCCTGATCGATATTTAGGGAAAATTAGTGAAAATGACAGATTTTCTCGGGTTATCACTTTAAAGATATATACATTAAATTGACTTGCCACGCCTTATTATACATACATTACATTCATAGATTAAATCTGATCAACAAATGGAACTTGGATTTTATATTCAAAATTTCAAGTTTTCAATAGTTTCAATAGTGGCGTAAAACGGACAGACGGACAGGAAGACGGAAATTGCACCAAATCAATATATTATTTTCACTTGGTAAACAGGTAGACACAAGTATTGAAGAAAGTATTCGATACTTTGGCGATAACGATTAATTATCGAATATGTATAACAGTTTGTTCAATATTGATATTACGTTTATAATCGTCGATAAATCCTCGCGCCATGATTCAAACTTGAAATTGATGGCAACTGGTAACTGGCATCTGGAACGAAAACTGGAACTGGAACTGGAACTGGAACAGCCGCAAGGAATCGCAAAGTGCAAGACAAAATGTAAAATGTTTTATTGCCAGAACGACTAAAATTTGCCCGGCCTGACGATAAGAGGAATCAGGCAAAAGAGCAACTTAATGACTAACGGCGACAGCCAGAAAACGGACCAAACAACGACTGGGCCAATACCCTTGCCCAGCCAACTACGAACGCGCCTCGGCAGGCTGCCTATGAAATTCGCAGAGATCGCCGGGGATGTTGAGAACGAGGTGCAACGAGGTGTTGATTGTGGCCTTTTTGTGAACCTCTCAGCATCGCAGCAGCAGCTCCTCCTTGCGACCATAAAAAGTGTGCACAGGTGCCAAAATCATTTGCGTAGCCGGCTTCAGCTTTTTTTTTCTTTCTTTCAGTTAGATGCGTAGAATTTATGGGCTTGGACGGGTACTAAAAATTTAAATTGCAGCCATTTAGTGACCGACAACAACAACAATGACCACAACAACAAGTTCTTAGAGCCAAGCATCACTGACATCAGCTTAAACGAGCGCCGCTCTACGAGGCACCCTTATTCAGGTTTATACCCTTGCAGTGGATACTCTGTTTTTTTTTTTCATTTAAGATGAGCTTAATTTATGTCTTTTTTTTCGCTTGAATAAAGTTATTTAACTTCATTGAGGTATGAAATATATTTTTATGAAAACAAAATCAGAGACTATATTTTCGTATAGGGTATTAGATCTTCGTTGCCAGTTTCGTTTTGAGGAGACCTCTTCTTGGTTGCTTTTATGTAGTTTTCGGCCTCATCTGTGCTTTATCTTAGTTCTTGTTGTTGCTGTTGCTGTTGCTGTTGTTGGTGTGCTGGCTGATCTGGAGCAGCGATAAATTCGAGTCACCTTTGTTGGCCCGTTGTTGACAAATCAGTCGACGTCGGCACACGCGCTGCCCAGCTTGGAGTCCACCGGATCCGCCGGCAGACCCGTTGTCACCTACAAAGCCATTTACCCCCACGTCGCGAGATCGGGATTGTCGCTGGCATCCCAATGGCCAATGGACCATCGTTGTCGTCCCGAAGGGCAACACATTAAAAGTAAATTAACTTATCAGCGACAACGATCAGTTATTTTATTACGTTTGTCCACGCAGTAACACGAACATTATAATATCAAAGATGCCGATTAAGATTCTCAACGCAACTGAGCGAGATGGAGCCTCTGAGACAGCGCGATAGCACCAGAGAATATGAAACAGAGGCACAGGGAAAGAGAGAAAGAGAGAGAGTGAAAGAGCGATCAGTTGCCAAGTCGTTAATGCAGGGATTTGTTTAGATGCCTTGTGTGGGTTACCTGTCGAAAGTGAAGCTAAAAACAAACACTAAATATTTAGATTGGAATTCTCCAGATGGCAGGCAAACAGTTGTAGCGTTTAAAAGAGCGAAAAATAAAAAACAAAATATGATCTTGTCCAAATTGTCCGGTTGGTAGATACCCTGTGCTGAGCTCCGAATACCCGTAAAACTACCTATGCTTATATAATTAGGGGTGATATAATTTTAAACTTAGAAAAAAATACATACAAACTTACATTATATAATTATCCTCTCATATCTAAAATAAACTTGACTAAAGAATTAAACTTGAAGAATTAAACTTTTCTGATGTTCAATTAAAACTAGAATTTTTTTCGAAAATTTTATTTATTTTAATATATTAATTTTATTTTAATATATTTTTCAAGCAAGAATTTGTCTACCAATAATGCTAAATACATATTAAATCCAAGCTTGAACAATTCCAGTCCAATTTCTCAGTTAAAAACTGAAATGAGGCTGAAATCCAAATCCAGAGTTCGTCGATGACCTGGCAGGAGTCGGTAAATCTTAAGCGCGAGCCGCAATTCAAAGCCCGACGGAAGTCGGGGTCTGTTTCTCTCTCTTTCTTATCAGGCTCGAGCTGGAATTGGGGGGAGGACCAACTGGGTGCCTGGTTGGATTGTTGGCTTGTTGGCTGGTTGGCTGGTTGGCTTGTTGACTGGTTGGCGTGTTGCGGCTGTTGTTAACAGCAGAGCAAACACATTGATAAGGCAGCAGAGTCAATAAATTAGTGAACATTAACTGGCAAACAAACACGCTAATTAGATAGTTAGATAGCCGGACAGACGGCTGGCAGCAGGCAGCAGGCGGTGCAAAATTCAGAGAAGACGCAGAAGACCCCTCGAACGGAGGAGCGAGGAGGCAGTTGGGCTGGATTGGAGGATAGCAAAGGCTTCCTGTGAGTGCACGAATGCGACCGGAAAAACTGGCAAGTGGCCAGTCCGGGCTCAACAGAAACACAAACAAAAAGAGAAACAGAAACAGTAGACTGGGAAGGTGGGGGGGCTGTGACTGCGACTGGACAGACAACTGCGCATTGCGGTTGGCGACTTTTATAAAGTTTGTACAATTAGTTTAAGCATTCATTTGGAATTTGACCGCAAAACGCACAAAGGAGGCAACCGCAGGATATTTGCCTGCTCGCAATTACATGCATTTAAATGCAATAACCGTCATCAAGCCGGATGAGCAGTAGGATGAGTACGAAGTCGGATAGTCAGTCGGCCAGTCACTTGCAGGGTCCTTCATTGTTTGATCCTTGCCAGAGTCTAATTATTTTAAATGTGCGCTCCGCAATTGAAGCGCGCGCCTGCGTCCTGTGCCGTGCTGTGCTGTGCTGTGCCCATCGTCCTGTCAGTTGTTGCTCTAATTTCGTTGCGCCTTTTGCCACTAACCGCACCAGCGGCGACTAATGACCTGAACAGGGTCGCCAAGCCCGATGCCAATACGAATACCAATTTCAAGTCCGATTCAATATCAATCAAACGTTTGCCGCTCGACAAATTGCATTTGTTTGGGTTTAAGGCTTGGGTTCGGGCCCGGACTCTGGACGTGGGACTGTTACATCCGCTGTGAAAAGTAATTAGTCCTGGGTTAATGCTGCTCGGGGGCAACATGTGGCCAGGAGCTGAGCTATTGGCGTGAAATTTTAATTGGCGCTTATGCCCGCTAAAGAAGCTGCCAACTGGCCAACAAGGCTGTCCACGTTTCGAATAAATATGTATTTCAAGTAAGCATTTATTTTAAGCTCAAATTTTGTCACAATGTTCAGATTCACAAGGATGAGCCATGAAGGATATGTAATTAAGCGAGCATTTACAAATTTAACAAATTAAATAATTGTGCATTAGAATAGTTAATTGGTTGTTGCCAGAAAAGTCAACGGACATGGCCAAAAAAAAAGTGAATGTTTTGTTTAAAACAATATAAAAAATGTAAATGGACTGTGGCTTATTAAAACTATTGCACTCGAGTCTAAACCAAAAATTGTCCTTCAACTCGTTTTTTTACAATTTACAATAAATCAAATAAAATAAATTAAAATAACACAATTATTATAAGCCAAGTCATTTAAAAAAAGAAAATTATTGTTTTGTGGCTTAAAATTTTTGGGCAACAAATTCGGTTAAAAGTTCAGTTTATGATTTAAAAAAAAATGGATATGCTAGATTTAAACTGGTTTAGTTTAAAACTGACTTCTGACTCTCAAATTTGTCCCATAAAAAATGTTACTTAAATCCAATTTGGTTGTTAACTATGATTATATTTCGTTAGTCCGATATAGAATTTTGACTAATAAAAACACATAAAATTTTGTACTAATAATTAATTGAAATCTAAAATAAAGTTTATGATATCACATTAGAATAAACTCAAATTTAAATTATATTGCATTCGAAAAGCTAATGTCTTTCAAACTTGTCCCATTAAATCTAAGTTGGTTATTAACTATGATTAGATTTCGATATAAAAAAAATAAAATGTTTACTTATAATTGCGAGTATTATGTTTTTGTACTGCTTTATAATTGAAATTTAAAATAAACACATTTGAATAAACTCAAATGGAAATTATATTGAATTTGATTTACTTGGATATATATTGACAAGCCCGAGCCTTAAGATAAATCTAATGGTTCGTAGCAGCGTAAGTGCCGCCACAGGCTCGCCATTTTGTTGGCCCCCCGAGCGCTGGCAACTTGCTTGCTTGCCAAATCGCGTTCCTTTGCCTCGCCGGCCGTTTGACCGACATTCGAAATTGTAACTCGGCTCGTTCTTGATTCTCGCTGTTGCGAGCTGAGCGCTGAGAGCGCTGGCAGCGCTCACCAAAAGTTGCTATAAAAACTGGCCGTGAAACTCACCACAGCTGAGCGCATGTTTAGTTCGGGGCCAACAACATGGCGCTGCGCACGAGCGAGACGGCACGTGTAACAGAGACGGCACGAGAGAGAGTCTGAGCAGCGTTCTCGCTCGCGCGCAAACAGTCGAGCCGCCACCGAGAGCCACCACCAAAGCAACCGCTGGCCACCACCTATGACAAAGTGGCAAAAGTGTTGCCGCAGCCGCCGCTGCGACTGGGTTTTGTGCGGCTGAGGCGCTGCAGGTGCGTTTAGTCTCGTTTTGGCAGTCACAGCGCGACGACGTCCAGAGCGGAGGCGACGGGCAATCCGAGTCGAAGTCAAACTGAACGTTCCAACTTAAAGATAAAATCGAGGTTTAAGCCAAACAGTGCAAACTGAAAAATAAAAACACAAAGTGTGCAACAACAACATTTACTCGTTTACAATTAACATTTTAATTTTTTTGGATGTGCATCCGAGTGAACGCCAAGTGACAAATTGAAAGTGCATCGAAATTCTAATTTGTACGGCCGCCGTTGGCAATGAAAGACTCAATGAGCATTTTAACCCAGACGCTGCCCACGACTACAGCGCCCAGCGAGCCGTCGCCACATCACCCGTCGCACTCGCACTCACACCACATTCACCACCATCAGCACTATCCGCTGCATCCACCGGCGGTCAACATGTCCATGTCTACCTCGTCCAATCTGAAGCCCAATCGATCGCGTTTCATGATCAATGACATTCTGGCGGGCAGTGCGGCGGCCGCCAGCGCAGCTGCATTCTACAAGCAGCAGCAAAACAACAACAACAACAACAATAATAATAACAACAATAATAACAATAGCAATAATAATAATAGCAACGAACATTTGGAAGCTGAGTCAGGGACGGCAACACCGCCTGGTTCCGTGTTGGGACTGGCGCCACCGCCAGCTCCACATCAGCTGCCGCACCAGCCACACCCTCACGCCCTGGCGGCAGTCCACGCCCATCATCAGCATCAGCATCCGCATCCGCATTCACTTCCGCACGCCAAGCTGACCCACTTTGGACCCGCCGCGCAGATGGGCTCCAATGGCCTAAACGTGGCGCAATACGCAGCGGCCATGCAACAGCATTACGCAGCAGCCGCCGCTGCGGCAGCGGCACGCAACAATGCGGCCGCTGCAGCGGCAGCAGCAGCCGCGGCGGCGGCGGCAGCAGCCGCTGATGCCGGCGAGGGGCCGCCGCCGTCGGCGGAGCACGACGACAGCAGCGACTACCACGAGGAGCACGAGGACTGCGACAGCGACGAGGCGGGCAGCGGCGGTGGCGGCGGTCACATGGATGATAACAGCGTTTGTAGTAATGGTGAGGTGAGCTTCTGTATTATTTTGGGGCAACGCGGGGGGAAGGGGGGCGGGCCGCGACAACCCAAGTAGCAATATAGCTAGACCATATAGAGAGAGAGAGAGGTTATCTGGGATATATCGAACTGGGTCGGAAAACTAGCTGAAAGTTATGAGTGGCTTCAAGGTCTTGCTTCCCATCAGATCGATGTTCATAACAACCATTCCTCTGTTTGGAGAATTAATTATCTAACAGAACGTCAATTCGATCAAATAATTAATTATTATAATACTATATATTAAAGATATCCCCTCTTAGTTGCACCGTAAATGAGAAAAGCAAGAAACCAGTAAATAAAGCAAATAATAAGAGGGCTGCAATTCCAAAGTTTACTTAAAATTAGTGAAAGAATAATAATAATTTTTACTATTATAATATAATTAATAATAACATAAATATATATGATATACCGGTTAATTAATCAGCTATAGATTTTCAATTAGATGAGGCAGCTTTAACGTTTATAATTTTAAATTATGTACACCAGAAAACATAATTATTAAATGTGTAGTTCTTTTTTAAATTTAAAATGCCAAACAGCACTTATCGCAGTTACTTTACAACTGTCCAAATGCGATGTTTAAAAATCGGAAATATTTAATAGAAATAATCGGAAATATATAATAGTATATAAAGCTAAATTCTATTTAGTTGTAATTAATTTTTTCGCATTTGATTTTGCGGTATTTCATTGCATTTTTATCAGTCTGCGAGCGATAACCAATCAGAGTGCAAATCTCTTTTTCTCTGTCTGGCTGTCTATCTGTCTGTCTGCCTGAGTGAATGTCATGCCAAGTTCGTTGTCAGAGTCTTTTGTTTGTGGGGGCGCAGCCGCTTTGCAAAACAAACTGTAAAAATCGCATGAACATGCCGTATTCTAGTTTTTGCCGATCAGGGGGGAAAACGAGGCTTTTCATACGACTGAAAAATTGCATTTTCACGCTTTGTTTGTTTTCCCCTTGCCTGATGCATTCTGCAGTCCATGCGCCATTCCTAAATGTGCTTTTGTCTGGCAGCAAAATTGTTTAACAGTAAGCAACAACAACAACAGAAAGCAAATTATAATGGCAGAGTTGGAGGCGTGGCACCCATTCGTAGGGTGGGGCTAGGGAGGGCGGGGAGCCTCCACATGGAATACTGCAAAACGCTGCTTGCAAATGTAATTTTTATGTTTTTGTTTTAGCTGGGCACACATTTAATTATATATAGTTAGAAGAAAAACGTTGTCTCTGACCGAGCAAGCTCCATCTCTCTCTCTCTCGTTCACTTTCTCTCCCTCTCTGTCTCTCTATCCGATTTCATTCCTCTCGGTCGCTCTCAATCATTTAACTGTGGTAAATGTTATAAAAAATGCATTTAAGCCAATTTTGTGGACGCCCCAGGGCAACGTCTGCGTATTGAATGTTGTTGGTACTTATGTGATTGTGTGACTATGTGTGTGTATGTGTGTGTGTGAGTGTGTCTCTTTGGCAGATGAATCTGCACTCTCGTCGACCATTTATTACTGCAATTTCCTGTGTGCAATTGCAATTTTATAAACGGTAGTCGCGTCTTGTTGGCCCAGCGGCTTTGGCCTCGACGCCCAGCCAGGCCTGACGTTGCACTAAAAAATCCATAGAGAAAGAACACCACATGCAGAAAGAGAGAGAGAGAGAGAGAGAGGGAGAATGATTTGCCTGGAAGCAGCGAAAGCAACGTCTCTTAAGCATCTGGCTCTTCGGCTTTTAATTTGACTCGACTGCAACTCTGTTTAAGAATTTAAGTTGGTAATTGCGAGCAGCAGCTTTTTAGCCAAGTGTGCGCCTTGGGCCAGAGGCAGAGAAACCAATGGCTAAATGTTAACGATTCTCTAGCAGGCCTAAAAGCGTTCACCGTTGGGTAAACAATTTGCTCAGATCAGAATAATATGTTGGTTTTTGGCTTAAACGCGCACTTGGCAAATTTTCGCTTTAACTAATTTAACGCTTGTGAGCTGGCCAGAAAGTGGCCGTGGCCCAGACCCGAGTCGCTTATCGACTAACCACAATCAGATAAATTTACATAAATTTTATGTACTAAATGGCAAACGAGCAGCCAGCTTGGAAAACCCAGAAAGGGGTGGCCAATAGGCCGGCAACCTCAACGTGAGCGGACGGGGCCAAGTTTAGACATTTTGCCACACATTTATATTGCACACACTCACACACATAACAACCAGAGAGAGAGAGAGAGAGAGAGAGAGAGAGAGAGAGACAAAGAGAAAGAACTGGGCCAGGGGGTGCAGAGCGAGACTTGGTCGTTTGCCGTTGAGAACGGAAACGGCAATTGCGTGGCCTTAAACGTCACGACGTTGAACTCTTGATACAGTGGGGATGAGCTGCGGTTGCAGCTGCAGCAGCTAGCATTAAGTTCTAAGTTTTAGCTATTTTAAGCTGGATGCCCTTAAAGTAGAGCACGCCTAACACTCTTGCTTCTCTCCGTTTAGGTGCCAAAGACGATGATGGCAACAGCATCAAGAGCGGCTCCACCAGCGACATGAGCGGCCTGAGCAAAAAGCAGCGCAAGGCGCGCACCGCATTCACTGATCATCAGCTGCAGACGCTGGAGAAGTCGTTCGAGCGCCAGAAATATCTCAGCGTGCAGGAGCGCCAGGAGCTGGCGCACAAACTGGACCTAAGCGACTGCCAGGTGAAGACCTGGTACCAGAACCGCAGGTACGTAACCCCCTCACCCCCTCGCCGCCCGTCGCAACAATCGCTTGAATTGAACGTTTATCTTGCTCTTCTTTTTGCATTCGCCAGAACCAAGTGGAAGCGACAGACGGCCGTCGGTCTGGAGCTGCTAGCCGAGGCCGGCAACTTTGCGGCCTTCCAGCGGCTTTACGGCGGCTCGCCGTATCTGGGCGCCTGGCCGTACGCGGCTGCTGCTGGCGCCGGTGCCGCGGCTGCCGCGCACGGCGCACCGCCGCACTCGAGCATCGACATCTACTACCGGCAGGCGGCCGCGGCGGCGGCCATGCAGAAGCCGCTGCCGTACAATCTGTACGCTGGGGTGCCCAGCGTGAGCGTTGGCCCGCTGGGCGCTGCAGCCGCCCCCTTCTCGCACCTATCCGCCTCCAGTTCGCTGTCATCGCTGAGCAGCTACTATCAGAGCGCGGCGGCTGCTGCCGCGGCGGCCAATGGCGGCGCTGCTGCCGTGCCGCCGACGCCCCCCGCCACCGCCCCGGCGGCGGGCATGGCCATCATACACAAGCCGCAGCCGCTGGGCACACAGGCGCAGGCGCAGGCGCAGGGACATGCCGCAGGATCGCCAGCGCATCCGCCCTCCACGCCCAGTCCCACGCTGAATCCGGGCAGTCCGCCCGGCCGATCCGTGGACAGCTCCCAGGCGCAATCCGATGATGAAGATCAGCTGCAGGTGTAAGTAAGTCGGACGAGTCGAATACGGAATACACTCACAAATTTTGTTGAGAACTTGTTTACAAAACACCAAATGGCAAATGGTTCAGTGTGCATGTGTGCGAGTGTGTATATATGTGTATGTGTGTGTGTGTGTGCTAATTTATTTGTGCGAGTTTTTATTGATTAAAAACATGTATTGATAACATTTTTTTTGTTTTATTTTTTTGAGCTTAGCCTAAGATTATATGCATAACTATTTATTTAAATGTTGTAAAAATTAGCAGCCAAACAATTATATTTAAATAAAAAAAACCAATAGCAACAACAACAACACAAAGACAATGTGCATAGTTAAGCTAACCACAAGATGTATTATCGCAAGCGAAAAAAAAAACGCAACTTAACTTTAAATGAAAATTGCATTCACTTTTTTTTTTTAAATTAGAATAAACGTGCTCGTTGTACTTGTAATGTAAATGTAATCAAAACAATTTTTTTGTCTAAATAAAAATAATAGAAATACAAAAACAAAGGGAAAAGGAACAAGAAAAGGAGAAAGAGGCAGACAACCGAATGATAGAAGCGGTAAGAGGGGCGGGTGGGGTGAACAACGAAGCTGACAATGACGATGTGCGGGCCAACCCCTAATGATAATAATTGCATGCAAAATGCATTTAACCGCAATTAGTGCATTTATTAGGCCAAAAGCTGCCAGTTAGCCAAGAATTGTAACTGCAACAGCAACGGCAACTTGAACAACAACTGCCAACGGCGCGAACTGTTATGGCCATGTCCAGGCAGCTTTTGGCCGCATTGCGTGCGCCGCCTGTGCCACATGCAAGCAGCCGAGGCAAGCCTTCAAGTTTAGCTAAGGACACCTGAGCAGCTGAGCGAGCACCTGAAGCTAGGGCACAAGTGTCAGCATGTTGGCCAGCGCAGGACCCGACTGCATACGATGTAGCGCATGATCGCAGTCGCTGTGGCCGCAACCTGGGTTGGCGCACTCACCCTAACCCAACTTTTTGCTGCACGCTTCTGGGTAAGAAACACGCGCGTTTCTCTGTTTTGCGCCTTCGTCGACAAATTGGCTGCAATGTTAATGCTGTTGGTTTAAAACAAAAGCGACGCTTGGCAGGGCAATAAATGCAACGGCCGAGAACAGCAGCAGCAGCAGCGACGGCAGCAATAACAATGCCACAGTGCCCGCAGGGGGGTTGGGCAACCGTTCATTAAAGACAAATGACATAAAACCTGCACTATGGATGGACCCTCTCATTCCCTCCATCTCTCTCTCTCTCTCTCTCTCTCTCTCTCTCTCTCTGTCTGTCTGTCTGTGGACACGCTCAATTAAACAAGATCGTTGTCGGTAGCCAAATGTTGCTAATTACTGCAATACTGCCAGCAATTGCCGATTGAGCCTGGCCAAAATGCTGGTAAGTGCAACTAGTGATGGTCAATGGAAACAAACAAAAGCCTTGCAGTCGGGTGTAACCAACTCCACAATACTCTTTGTGTAAGAACAGCTTAAATCAATCGAAAACTGGCTGAATAATTAATTTTATTTTGGAAATATATGGATTTTTGTCATTTTTGGGCGAATTTTTTCGACTAGATTTTGGATGAGGTCACCAAAAAACTATCTGCTATATTTGGTGGTTTTCACGGCATAATCAAATGCGTCAAATGCAATTTTCTTCACGTCCACTTATTTCATGCACTACATTTCAGTCTGAAAATAAAATTGTTGGTCCAAATTCATGTAAAAATTTTCAAATATATACCCTAGTGTTCCCATATAAGACTAGGTCTCAACTCTCCCCAGTCGTATCTTTGCCAAAAATCAACCGATTTTGATGAGGATGGTCTTTTTGTTCATGGTACGGTGTCTAAATTAATTCTACATTTCAGTTTAAAAATAAAATTTTTGGTCCAAATTCATGTAAAAATTGTTCGAATATATACCCTAGTGTTCCCATATAAG